>JAOVYX010019776.1:0-18002 GCA_035668315.1 Drosera spatulata
AAGATAAATAATATTACGACCGTCCCTGTGGGTTCGACCCTTACTTCCACTACTGCATTAATTTTATATTCTTAGAGAGAACATGAGTGCATATAAATTCTAATTTCACGTGCCTACGACAGCGTGCATCAGACCAACACAGGCAATGCATAAAGGATTGCAGTAGAACTGAGTGCAGACGAGGTTGTGACAGTGACTGTGTGCAGACGAGGTCTCACCGGTACTGAGTACAAACTAAGTTATACCAGACTAAGTGTAGCAGAGATGGTTACTAAGGTTGGGGTAGAGGTCTGAGGATTGGTCAAATCAAAGATTTGAGGTATGGAGTGACAATACCAGGATCAGAATATAGCTGTGTTATCAACATCAATGAAGGAGTCACATGTCTTGCTAATAGACAGGCTATGAACATCAGATCAAGTGTAGTCATGGGTTTATTCCCTCAGTCCATAAAAAGGGGATCAAAGAGCTCAAGAAACAGTGTTGTCGAATAAAGAATTGAACGTACAAAGTGTGCAAAATCAATCTAAATTTAAGGCTGTTCAAGTGAGCTGAATTGAAGAAGAACAGAAAGAAGAGGATTCACTAGTCTGCATTGAAGAACAGAAGCTGCAGCAGAGTCCTGCAAAGGATCTGTGGAAAGAATCTAGGTTCTTCGTCTTTAACAAGTTAGCTAACTTGAAAAGGGATTGCCTTATAAGCCAGAAACAAGAAGATAGTGAACTCAACTCTTGGATTGATTACACTGATCACTAAGGGCAGACTGGACTAAGCTCGCGTTTATCATTTGATAACGAGTGTCTGAACCAGTATAAATTCTGTGTTCTCCACTTGATTTCATTGCTTTGCATTTTTAGAACTGTTAAAAATCAATTAAAACAGCAACTAGAGACAAACTCTCAAAGTACAAGTCTCTGCTGCAGACACCCTTGGTAGTCTACAAAAGTCATCAGTGTACTCAAAAGTAATATTTCGCAGCCCCTCTAGGTTGTACCTGTGGATCTTACAGTAAGATTGATAATTTAGCATACCATATGATCGATAATTATAAGTCATGACAAAAATCAATTAAGATAAAGCCAAATGAACAATCTCACTAATTTTCTTCGAGGATGTGATTTATGTATTGATGTCACCCTCTTGAACCTTGGAAAATCTTCACAATCAGAATAATTCTGGTACTACACGTCAAACTTTACTTTTGAGTGCTGCAATAAATCTGTTATGTCCTAAAAATTCCTACACACAAAAACAAGAAGAAAAAAGAAAGAACAAGGATCGAAAAAAAATACAAAGATCAGAAAAATTAATTTATAGATCGTTCCCCAGCAATGGCCCCACAATTTATCAATACCCATCGCAAGACGTAGCAAATTAGAATTTTATCAGGACTACTAATTCTGAACAATTAAATTTATGTAACAGCAAAGAGTGCGGATCAACCCTACATGAAACGGATTTATGTTATAAAATAATTAACTGATCATTATAGTTTTCTATGAAATTAAAATTGGGGGGAGGTGCTGAAAGAACAAAAATAAAATAAAGATACAAAATTGACTAATTTAAGTTTTAGATTTGTTGTTCTTGAGAAAGTTCTACCAAGTTGATGAAAGCGTTTTGGTTACGTTATTGTCATTCATCATGAATTTTAATCACGAACAAGAATTTTCATTTCATCTTCATTTATGATAGGTGTTGTAAATATTTATGAGCAAATAAGAATTATCGAGTTATTTTATTGGTCACCATTAAGTATTAAATAACCAAACTCACATAATTACTCTATGTCAAAACAAGAATATAACATAGACTAGCTATGTTGCATTATGAACTTTTCTTAACACCTTATGATAATGACCTAACAAAGATTAGCCTCATATCATATTCAATTTCATATGTTCATGGATTAACCAAACAAGAGTGACATTAATTTATGATTTACTACTAATATTAATCTAATGAGAATGATAACTGCATGCATGCGTCCTCAATGCAACTAGGTAGCTAATCCAACTACATTAATTTAGAAATTATGAATAAATAAACATGTGAACGTGATACCATAATAATAAAACAATGAAACTAATAAGATCAAATAATATGTCTCATAAAATCTATGAACGCGATCCAATTACTAAGCCATATTAGAGTTCTATCCTACGATCGTCATAACACGCAATAGAAAATACATTAAACGATCAATATAAATCATTGCAAAATATAACAAAAAGTAGGAAAGATAGAACCCTAGATCAATGAAGATTGGTCAATAAACGGTTGATGACGATCTCCTCGATGAATGAAGCTCAACGACGAGTAACTCACAATCGTCCTTGGTAGTCCTCTCAATGATCGAAGGGAAGAGAGATTTCGAATGGAGTTAACGGCTCTCTTCTCTCGTTGAAAAGTGATGAAAAAATGACGACTTGATGCGTCACTTTCGAAATTAGGTCATGGATATATATATAAAGGGGAAGTAAAAATAATAAATTTCCGCAAAAATAGCAAAGACAAGAATTTCAGATCTGTGATGGTGCACGGCCCGTGCCTGATAGACATCCCTGCATGGTCCGTGCTCAGCAACTTTTGGTTCATCATGTTGCACTGCCGTGCTTGCCGCGCAGAACCGTGCTCATCAGTAGATCAACATACTTCATCATTTTAACTCCAAATAAGCCATAAACACGTCCCCAATCCTTTGAAATCATCGAGCGACTCCCGAGAACAACTACGAAACTCTTCATAAGCAGCTCACCATCAGAAATGCTTTAAACTCTTTGAATCTGTAATGAAAACACGAAATACGACAGTATCGACGCTCTAAATAACAAAAAGAACTAAAACGACTTAAAATAACAATAAAACTGACACACACAAAATCTTTGACTAAGAAAACGATGCATGTTTACACATACATCACTTTCCAAGAAGATACAAGTGATTCTCGTGTCTTATTGTCTCCACCTAAACTTGATGACGATAATGAAGATGAAGATATGATGGAAGAGGAGGATGACGATCAAAAGGAAGGAGATGAGGAAGACATAGAAGATGAAGAAGGAGATGAAGAAAAAGAGGACTCTGAAGAGGAAAGAGACGAAGAAAGCATAGAAGATGAGGATGATAGTGAAAATGACTAAAAAAAATATAAGTATTTTACATGACAACAACACATATTCATAATTATGCTTATTTTTTAAGATGTAATTATGTAGTGATCTTTTTATAATGTTTTACTTATATTTGTAGATGCCACGCAAAGGAAGCGGGAGTATTAAAGGGTCGGGGAGAGGTGATTTCGGGTCGAGCAGAAGTTATATTCTAGTTTATTTGGTTTTTTTTGTTCTTCTTTATATTCATCTTGTAGGTTATACTTGTAGTTTATATTATACTTGTAGTATATTTCTAGATGCCACTCATATTTGAATTTTTTATTCTTCTTTATAGTATATTTTGTAGTTTATTCGTTTAATTTAAGAAGTCATTATAAAAATTTTGTAGATAGGAGATCAGGTAGCGATAACAGCTCCTCGCGATCTAGATTACACATGCATGACATAGGTGCTGAGGATCATTATGATGAGGATGAGTACGTTGCACCATTAGCTACTCATTCACGGTGGCGTCCTTCTGTTTTTCCATCTCCCCTATCATCTCATTCCTCCAGTCGTACAGACCGTGAGTACAAGGGGGGTAATCGTCTAGATGGACCACCTTTAGAGGCTGATGGTCTTTGGTAAGTATTTTTTATAGTTGAAAATTTATTTCAATATATATATATATATTTTTTTTGTGATTTCTCCTTTGTAGTTAGATATTTATTATTAATGTTTTAATTTTTTTGATTTCTTTATTATCATTTTAGGTTTACTGATTACATTGTAGCGTATTCATGCACTGAGTATTTTCAGAGCTACTATCTTTGTCCATGGACCTGTTTTGGTAAGGTTCCTGATTGGGCAGTGGAGAAGATGTGGGGATATTTTAAGGTATGTTAATTAAATTTTTTAAGTTTCTATACCATTTTTTTTCTGAATATTAGTATGCTAGAACTTCAAAATTTGTTTCAAGACCTTTATCGGTAGAGGAGAGACATTCGTGCTCTTCCGAGGAAGGGCTGGGAAGCGAAGATGAACAATCGCATCAGGGATTAAACATATAAGTTGCAGACAATCTATGTCAAGAAAAAGAAGGTGGCCTGGGTTAGTGATTCAGTCGAGGTTCATATCAAGGTGAGGTGGGCCAGTGATGCACGGAGGACAAATATAATGCCCTAAGAAATGCTTTCCAGGCTAACAACTGACCCCATAGACACCACAAATTTGTTTCAAGACCTTTATTAGTAGAGGAGAGACATTCGTGCTCTTCCGAGGAAGGGCTGGAAAGCGAACATGAATGATCGCATAAAGGATTAAACTTATAAGTTGCAGACAATCTATGTCAAGAAAAAGAAGGTGGCATGGCTTAGTGATTCAGTCGAGGTTCATATCAAGGCGAAGTGGGCCAGTGACATGCGAAGGACAAATGTAATGCCCTAAGAAATGCTTTCCAGGCTAACAACTTATCCCACAGACCAACACTAATCCTTTCAGTGTGCTTTGGCTTCACGCGCGCACGTCTTGGGAAACTTCCCAGGAGGTCACCCATCCCAGCATTACTCCACGCTTAACTACGGAGTTATATAGTGATGGGCTACCAAAAACGAAGATGCACCTTGTTGGCATAGGTAGTACTATCAAACCATTTAATCATTTCCTTGGGGTATTACATACACCCTTACTTCAAGAACACAACGTCCTCGTTGCGACCTCAAGCGCGATATACAGCCCTAGAAAAATTCCCCCGCTAGGCAACTGACCTAGACCCCTTGTCCACACGTCCAGCTCACGGTCGTAGGGTTGCTCTGATACCATTCTGTAATGCCCCAAGAAATGATTTTCAGACTAACAACTGTCCCCACAGACTAACACTTGTCCTTTCAATGTGCTTTGGCCTCAGTGGCGCACGCCCTGGGAAACTTCCCAAGAGGTCACCCCATCCCAGCATTATTCCACACTAAGCACGCTTTACTGCAGAGTTCTAAAGTGATGGGTTATCGAAAAGGAAGATGCAGCTTGTTGGTAAAGGTAGTACTATCAAACCATTTAAGCATTTCCTTGGGGTATTACAACAAAAGCTCAGCATGCACAGCAGTATAGGAGCAAAGGTGTGGCGAAGCACACCCAGGGAACCCTCTCTTCGGTGCATATCTATAAGCAAATGACAAGTATTTCTCTTTTTTCAGGTTTCCTCGATTTTTTTAAAATTTTGATTTTTTACTGCCTACTAACTTATGAAATTGACGACAGAAAAAGAAATTGAAGAGGCCACCAACCTAGATTGAGCTTCATGTAGAGACCCATAAGAAGAAGGGCTCTACAGCCGGCAAAGACGGGAAAGTAAAGCTATGTGATGAAAGTGCACAGGGATTAGCAGTATGTTTTAGTTATTGTATAAAAGTTATATAGTCTCAATTCATAATTTTTCAAAAATGAGATTTGAACTAATTGAAAGTTAATTGTTTTGGATATAGGTGAGACATGCAGAGCGGGAAAAGAAGTTGTGAGGAGTTTCTGGCGACACAGAAGCCCGACACGCAGCTGACGCAGGAGCAAGAGAGCCATATCAAGTATCAGTATATTTAGAAGCGGTTAGGTGCAAGAACGGGCGAGTATACGACATTGGATCAACTAGCTCCCTCTACTACCTCAAGGATATTGTTTCCTCATGTAGTAAATCATCTTCGTATCAACCACAGATGCTCGGGTGACGGCATTAGAGGCTTAGCTTCTGAAGATGATGAAGATGGTCATGGACTTGACGCAACAGGTTCAATGCCGTAGGAATGCATTTGATCATCGTCCCGATGATCCTCGTGATCCACCATCACTTACGACCCCGAGGGAGAATATCCATGTTTTCTAGTTATGTTTATCTATTGATGAAACTGCTTTCTAAGTGTTTGAATGAAAATGTGTAAAACTTGTTTACGTTTTGGATTTTGGGATAGGATGCGAGACAGGATTGGATATTTGGGATGATGGTTGATGTGTTTGGGATGGTAGGAGATGGATTTTGCATGTTTTTGTTGCAAGAATTGTATTTGGATGATTGATGTAATTTGGTGTGTAATTGGATTACAGGAAATCCGATGAACCTAGTTTTCCTAAAACCAGGAATCCAGCTTTAGCAACTGATTCATTCATAGATTGGCGACCACTTAGTCGCTAAACTATGCATTCCAGTAGTAATCTTCAACGATTGAATAGTCTCCAATCCGCGACTAAATCACTTGCTAAATACCTTTACCCAAAAACCAGATTGAGCGACTACTTCAGTCGCAATTCAAAAACTATGCAGTTGCAAACATTTTTAGCGAGCATATTTTTCTCGATCACAGTGTTAGCGATTGAATACTTCTGTTGTTATAAATTGACGACGAAGTCAGTCGCGAAACCAATTAGCAACCAGTGTTTTAGTGACCAACACTTTTTGTCACAAATTGATCGCAACAAGCCATTTGTGACCGAATTGTGACTGAATTTGGTGATCGCGAATGACCTGTTATTTTGTAGTGTAACCAATCAACGAATCATGCCAATATACACATTTGGGCTTATATCCTCCATATTTAACACCACTTCTACATCTCGTCACTCCTTTGTTGACAAGTGAAGGCCATTCTTCATCACACGATTGCCAGGAGAAGATTTCCCTTTTAGTTCATCAGCATAGGATTCACTGCCATCAGCCACAAAATCCGCCCAACTTCATTTCCCCTCTTTCACCACACTCTTCATCTCCTTCGATTCTATGGCCATCGTCGGTTTTGTAACACTAGTAAGGATCTCACCACCTTCTCGCATCATCATTAACCCTAAACTCGCCTCAACTTTATTAGCCTTCTGAGATTTAGGGAAATCCCCTACTATCTCCACTTTATTTGCACTCTTTGCACCAAAAAACTCCTCAAGGTCATCTATTTGCACTCCCAGACTCACCAAACCCTTCTACACTCACTTCCCCTTTGCGATTGTTGCTAGCTGCATCAGGCTAGGATTATTGTCGTTGGAGAGAGCCAACACTCACACCCGTCGCTCCTGCAATGGCTCTTGTTGGTTTTGTTGATTTGGTTTTAACCGTTGTTAATCACATCACTTTTAGCTCATGGTTGGATTTGCTCTAAATAGATACCCTTTAGGCTTTGACTTGAACCTCTTTTTAGTGACTGTAGATACTACATAAATGATTTATTTGTGCAAAGAAGCATTTTTAAAAATTAGGGACAATAACCAAGAAGTATGACTTTTTACTCATATTTATCAAAAGATGGTACCCTTTTGTCTGCGTAGAATTCTTCAAGTTGTGTAAAATTTGATGAACAAAACTACAGTTAGGAAATATTCATAGCCATCTACTTAGGTTTAGAATTAGGATAATTGATGTAGTCTAGATATGCAACAGAGATAATCATAGATATAAGATCAATGATGCAGTTCAGCCAGATTACCAGATGCAGTCACGATCAGTGATTCGTGATAAATCAGATGGGATGACTATTAACAGCAAAAGAACAAAGAATCATTTAGAAGAGGACCAAGCAATTTAAGGATCCAGAATAAATTACAGAGTGCAGCAGAGGACTGATTGCAGCACAGCTGACTTGTAGTATAGATTGAAATACACTTGATAGGGAATGTAGCAGGGATTGCTCGTGTAAAAAGAAGGATAAGAGTAACTATCAAATAGATGATTCAAGGTTTCAAACTGGTATTGGATTCGAAGTTGTGCAGAAAAACCCTTGTCAATATCACTGAGGATTTGCAGAGGACAAAACAACCACAACTGTCAACATCACAGTATAATCACGGTTTGTGATTCTTATAAAAGAGATCCTTTGCAGATAGAGAAGGTTGACGAATATGTTTAGGTTGATTACAATCTGTGAAGGAAATCATCTACAAACAGTGTGCAATCATTCCGTTGTGCTAAATCGAAGATCTAAGATAGAGTTCACTAGTCTGCATAAAAAAACAAGACTGCACCAGAGTCAGAGTGAATCTGTGCAAAGGGGTTACTTGATTATTCTTCGCAAATTCTTAGAAACTTGTAAGAGGTTCATTGTAGGCCACAAACAAATAGATAGTGATCTACATCTTAGGTTTGACTACATTGATCACCAAAGGAATACTAGAGTAAGCTTCGTTTGTAATTTGATGGCATTGTCTGAACCAATATAAATCACGAAGTTCTTTACTATTTTTTATACTCATAGAACTCTAAGATTTGTTGTATAATCACCTGAGAATCAGACAGAGATACAAATCTCTATTATAGACTAGCTCCGCTAGACTGTAGTATATAAGTCTGCATACTAGCTTTTGTTGGACTTCATACTGAGAACGTAAGAAATTTGTTAATAGCCTATTCAACCCTCCCTTCTGAGCTATATCATTTTATTCTCTGAATTACACCCTTTTTATTAGTTATCGGTTAGTGCTTTTTTCCTAGAAAAAAAAAAAAAAAAAAAACAACTTGTGTTCTCTAAAATATCATTTTCATCAAAACCCCCAAATTCCTCTCAATAAAAAACCCTAGATCGCACAACCTCTATCCATATTGAACCCTAGTTGTCACCCCTTTATTTTTCTTCATTCTTCCCCACCACCATTGTTGATCACCCCTTCGATCAATCAACATCACCCATCATCACTATCACCACAACTATCATGACCACCCTCTATCATTAACACTTCCTCCTTCTCTTCCATCGTCATCAACCATCTCCTATGAAAAGATGACACCATATGATAACTCTAGCTAAAACTTTAATCACAAACTTTAATCCCATCACCACACTCTCCTCCCCACCTGACAAGCAATTCTCCCCAAATTTTTCCCGATTTAACACAAAAACTAACCCACCCATCTCCAATCAATGATAGTGAAGCCAAGGATAGCGATGTTGATGGCAGGTGTCATCAACAATAGAGTATAAGCGCGAACTAAGAAAGTTAGTGAAAATAATTCTTGATGAAGAAAAGGATAATCTATGGAATCGAAGTCATCAACCAAGCACAGGAGACGTTGGCAGCGCTAAGGGATATCCAAGAAAACTTCTCCGTCGCCGCTGACGTAGATGGGACTAGGACAATGGATCGAATTAAGAGGAAATGTCGGATATATAAGGGCATCAATTGGGTAGGATTCACCAAAGACGACCTCTAGGATCGACTAAGGACGAATACAACTAAGATTAGCACAAAGTCTTTCAAGCATCAACATACAATATTATTCTTCAATTCATTATTAATGCAACAAGTTACATGAGACTTATTTATACTAATAATCACACCTTTTCAAGAGAGTTCATAAAATTAGGAAGACATAACCATTTAATAACTATCTAGATACAAAGCATCTTATTAATTACTATAACAACTTATTAGGCATTCACTTAATCTAGATGGGAATGAAGCCATGTTCAAGGTTCTCTGCATCATTATCCAACGCTTTAATGAAACTCGCCCTTGAGTTTCAGTTAAGTGATAAGAGAATTTATTAGACATCACATGACCTCTGATATTGAAGCGTTTGAGGATTATAAACAATAATAGTCTCCAAATATTCCTTCCCTCGTGCCTATGCTCTCCATCATAGTACATCATTACTTGATCTTTCTTCATCATTTTGAAATCAAATAGGATCATTGAGGCTTTGACTTCATCATAATATATGGCGTCATCATATACCGTGTGCCTTCCATTCATGAATGACTTTCCCCTTGAAATAAGCTTGTCATCTTCATCATAATCATCATAGATATGATAGGTTTTCCAGCAATCAAGAACTCTGGCATCTTCATTTGCTTATCATCATGGAAAGAGTAAAAGTAGGAATGCCAATCCGCACAAAGGATTAAAAACTGACCATTTGCTCATAAGGAATCCTCCTCATAAAGGCAAAAGATCACTTCCTTAAACTCTCATCTCAACTCTTCAACATTGGTTATCCACTTCTCTCGCATCGAGGTTCTTCGCTAAAACACTTTGTTTAGGGCAACATACCATGGGACGCTTCATCATCAACCAAGTATGAATCTCCAAGCATAGATGTTTCCTTGATACCAAATGACGCAGACGAAAGTAGGGCGATGAACCAAATTATGAGGAACTCGAGGATAAGGGCATCAATCAGGTTGGATTCACCAAAGAGGACCTCTAAGATTGACTCAAAGATGAATACAACTAGGATCGGAACAAAGTCATTCAAGACTCAACATAAAATATTGTTCTTCAAATTCATTGTTTCTCCAACAAATTACACGAGGCTTATTTTCCCTAATAATCACATCTTTTCACTAGATAGACAAGGCCAAGCCTTTCAAGAGAAGATTCTGAAACACAAGGCCAAGACTGATAAAATGCTTGACAAACCCCAAAAGGAAACAATGGTCCAACAGATCATTGCAGTATGTCTTTGGACATCGTAGGGATCACGATGAAGCATTGTCAGATATCGAGTTCATAGATCCAAATGCTGCAACGAACAACACACCAAAATTAAGAAATGGAATCGGACAAAGAAAAGAGATCCCCTTTACTCCTATGGATCTAGCAAGAATAAAAAGAAGAAGCCATCACAATAATTGATGAGCGAAATGGTGAATATATTAGAGTTCCTTCCTCTTGCTCTGGACAAGAAATTTCGGAAAATACTGAACACACACAATAAGATATAAGTTGATAGTATACTTAACGTTATTTCTTCGCTTACAATTATGATTCATAAAATTTACCAATTGAATTAATTGTTCAATAGTGTAAAAAGGGATATCATTTGGATAGACAAGGTAAAAGATGACTATGATAGCTGGAATGATGTAAGTGATCTCATTAGCTTAGCATCAAAGGGCATGACATCGAACAGGGTGATTGACGCATATGCGTATATTTTTTTGAAGTATATCACCATTAAGGGACCAATTTGAAATCTATGATTCTCATTGTTGGGTAATGCAGTCGAATAACTCCATCTCTTGATATGTTTTACAATTCATAACTTGTAGTACGTCAAGATAAAATAAGATATATGACAGATTTTGACTATAGTACGATTTTTTGTGTTTTTTTTTTTTTTTTGCAGACGTCTGTGACATCGGAATGGTATGCACCAACTGTTTATAAAAGGCTCAAAAGGGTTATCAAAGAGAACTTTGATCGAATGTGACACCTATTCCCTATGCTAACAAACGATAATACCAAAGGAACCTCTCCGGCTCATTGGATGCTATTGGCCTTCAACTTGGAGAGTAGGGAATGGACACACTATAATTTTTTGTCTCGTACCTCAAAAAAATACATGGAAGATGAAAAAAAGAAAAAAGTAAAGAAGTTTTATCAAATTAAGTATATTCTTTTTTAGATCATTGAATCACATTGCAAACCTTGTTATTGGTAAAAGGTGAATTATGTGGATAGCATAGCGTTGAAGCATACAATAGAATGGCTCGGTGATAAATATGTGGAAGAAACACCGTCACAGTTCGATACTAGCTTGGCATATCACCTGTTATGTTTTTGCCACCGAACTGTGGCTGTGACCATCGCCATCCAAGTGCTATCACTTGATACAAGCAATGATGCACTATTTGTAACTCATGCACCATATGCATTACAACAGCAAAGCATTGTTTGCAAAACCGCGCCTGACAGAATACAACCAGCATATCGGCACAGTCATCAGCAACATACTGTTTGCAAACCGTATTGCATAATCTCATCATAATACCCCTTGTTTCACTCTTAAGAGAGTCATCACAAAAACAGTCGAATCCTCTTCCTTTTGATGGCCATTGCTTTTTGACATTATGTTATGATTCAGGGAAGAGCCCAAGAGGAGAGTCCAACATCGCAAACGGGACCTGCACAACTTACGCATGTGAATTGGGCCCATCTCTTAACCCAAAAGCCATGGCTAGTAGGTTATGGGCTTTTTCACATATATAAGCTGCTATCTTTTTCTACACAAATATCAATGTGGGTAACCAACTCACCACATAACCTCAACAATCTCCCCCTTTATGTGTGAGTACCATCACATGATCCACTCCCCCTTGAGCCTGAATCCTTGGGCCTTTCTCTACCCACATCTTGGACCGGGCCATTTGCATATCTGATCAACCCACTTTGCGGAGGACGCAACGTAACCAGGGGATCCTTAACTTGTGCACCTTTTTGAGCCCATCATCTTTAGGCCAACTTGCCCCGCGCTCTAGGTCTGTCTGTCTCTTGTTGTGGAAAGGTATCTTCCCCCTATGCAGTATGGGCCTCTTGCATTTCGGTCCTTCCTACCCCATCACAACCCCTTGACATCTTCCTCATGCGTATTCTGGGCCTTGCCTGCTATCTTGGGCCCTATCTTGTCAGGTGTAACCCAATGAACAATGGGCTCTGATACCACTTGTTATGATTCAGGGGAAAGCCCAAGAAGAGAGTCCAACACCCCAAACGGGGCCAGCACAACTTACACATGTGAATTGGGTCCATCTCTTAACCCAAAAGCCATGGCTAGTAGGTTATACGCTTTGATACCACTTGTTAGGAATAACAACCCAAGACAAACACGGAACAACAAGGAATAATAAATCAACAATCAAACGAGATCAGCGAGAAAGTAAACAACACCAGATTTACGTGGGAAAAACCCACAAGGGGAAGAAAAAACCCACGGAGAACGAAAATCCACTATCAAACAAAGTTTACAGCGTTTCCTAAACCTGATCTCTCAGTCTCACTTTGTGTGCACTCAAAAAACCACTAGGAATTGCCAGACAATCGTCCTTTGCCACTCTATAATCGTCGTCATCGAACACAACCCTAAAACAAGCTATTTATAGAGTTCGCAAATAAAACAGAACAAAAAACACACATGACACCCGTCTCGCCCGCGACAATTATTCTGTCGCGCCCGCGACCCCGCTACGTTGCGCCCGTGACCAAGGCAACTCTGTTTTGTGCTAATTATTCGCGCGCCTAATGCTCCTCAAAACTCCGGATACTCTAGGCAACATGTGTGCTCCTCAAAACTCCTCAAAGCTCCATATCAAAAGCTACGACCAATGCCAAAATCAATCGAATAGATGTGTGCTTTACAACTGGAGAAAAGCTCTCGTTGTAATCTATACCTTCTTTCTGAGAAAAACCCTTAGCCACTAGACGAGTTTTGTATTTCTCACCCTCCTTAATTCTAAGCACCCACTTGCAACCAACTTGCTTCTTCCCTTCTGGAAGTTTCACCAACTCCCAAGTGGTTTTTCTTGAGTGACTCCATTTCCTCCACCATAGCTGTCAACCATTTATCACGATCATCAGAATTGATAACCTCATGGTAAGAACTAGGATCACCTCCACCAGCAACCAATGCGAAAGCAAGCATGTCTTCAAAACCATATCTCTCAAGAGCCTTCGGATTCCGCTTATCTCTACCTAAGGCAATACTATATGTCTCCTGCTGTTGCACTGGACCTGTATCAGCTACAACCTGCTCAACCTGGTCAAGTTGCTCATTCGTCTCTGGAAGCTTTATCTCGATCTGCTTATCCTTGACATTAACATCCCCACTGTTTTGTTTTACCATGTGATCTTCATCAAAGACCACATCTCTGCTGACCATTTTCTTCTTTGCTACAGGATCCCACAACCTATAGCCTTTCACATTATCCTCATATCTAAGAAAGATGCATTTCTTTGATCTAGAATCTATCTTAGATCTCTCAAAGCTCTGCATGCGAACATAGGCAGGACATCCAAAAACTCTCAAAATAGAATAATCAACAGGTTTTTCAAACCATACCTCTTCTGGAATGCGATGATCAATGGCTAAAGATCGACTTCTGTTGATGAGATAACAAGCTGTGTTAACAGCCTCTACCCAAAAATTCTTAGGCAAACCTGCATTCAATCTCATGCATCTAGCTCTCTCCAGCAAAGTCTTGTTCATCCTTTCAGCTACTTCATTCTGCTCTAGCATACCTCTGATCGTGAAGTGCCTGATGTTGCCCTCATCTTTACAGAACTGAACAAACTGACCATCTGTGTACTCTGTACCATTATCAGATCTGAGATACTTCAGCTTCTTCCCTGACTGAGTCTCAACTCGTGCTTTCCACCATTTGAAGATGCTGAACACCTCTGACTTCTGCTTCATGAAATATACCCAAACTCTCCAAGAGTGGTCATCAATGAAGCTCACAAAGTACTATGCTCCACCTATTGATGTGTCCTTGATAGGCCCCCAGACATCGAAATGTACATAATCTAACACCTCCTTGCTAGAATGAGATGCCGTCTTGAAGCTCACACGACGTTGCTTCCCAAGAACACAAAATTTGCAGAATTCTAGCTCACATGATTTCACCACCTTCAGCAAATTTCTCTTGTGAAGATGTCCCATACCACCTTCACTCAAATGCCCTAGCCGTATATGCCAAAGCTTGGTGTCATCACTAGCTGAATCTCAACCAGAAGCTGTTGTAGCTCCATCCAAAACTATGCTCCCAATCAATCTGTACAAGTTTCCTGTCTTCTCTGCCTTCATAACCACCAGCGATCCCTTTGACGCCCTCATGATGTCATTTCTGACTGATACCCCATAACCAGTTGAGTCTAGAGTGCCGACTGATATCAGATTTTTTCTAAGGTCTGAGACATACCGCACATCCCCCAATATTCTAACTACCCCATCAAACATTTTGACCTTAATAGTTCCAATCCCAACAACTCTGTACACCGCGTCATTGCCCATTAACACCGAACCTCTGCTGCATGGCGTCAATGTATCAAGCCACTCTCTCGCGCGGCACATATGAAATGAGCACTCGGAATCCATAATCCACTCATTTAACAAAGTATTACCTCGAGCTGCCAAAGCTAAACTGTGGGACTCGGCAACTCCTGAAGCCAAGTAGAGATCACCATCGCTGTTGTCTACATTCTCTGCTATACTTGCAGAACTGGATGATTTCTCGGACGACCTACTTTTATTCTGAGGACACTGTGCTTTCATGTGCCCCTTCTCATGACACTTGTAGCACTCCACCTGGGACAAGTCACGAGGACCTCGTGATTTCGATCTGAATTTTCCTCTGCTACCCTTGTTCCTTTGATGACCTCTGCTCCTATTCTCTGACTTAGCAACATATCCTTTCCCGAAACTGCTGGAACCTATAGGACTCAGCTTGCTCACATCAAGAACTGCTGATGTCATCTCTTCCACACTTAACTTGTCTTTGCCTACAAGTAAAGTGGTCTTCAATGTAGCATAGGAATTAGGAAGTGATTTGAGTAAGATCAATGCCTGATCCTCCTCTTCAACTCTAACATCTAGACTAGCCAGCTATGTCACAAGCCAATTAAACTCAGCAATATGGTCATTAAGATCCGACCCCTTCTTCATCTTGAGGTCAAACAAATCTGCCTTCAAATAAAGCTTATTTGATAATGACTTGAACATGTAAACAGATTCTAACTTCTCCACATCTTCGCCGGTGAGACCTTGTTCAGAACCTGATACTTCACCTGTGACGTCAGAGTCAGTCTGATGGTAGCTACTGTCTTTGCTTCCAGTTATTCCCAATCATCTTGTTTCATATCTGCCAGCTTGATTCCTTTCAGAGTCTTAAACAGTCCTTGCTGTACAAGAACATCCTTGATCGTACTCTGCCAGATGCTGAAATTATTTTTCCTATCAAAAGGCTCAATCTTGAACTTAGCCGTATTCACCATTGTCTCAACAGCAGGAACAACACAACAAAGATTCTAGCTTTTGAAACCTTTCAAATCAACTAGAAACTCTGATGAGAAAAATTGAATCTAAAGCCCTAAATCCAAAAATCTGAACCCTGTCAACCTTGTTGTGATACCACTTGTTAGGAATAACAACCCAAGACAAACGCGGAACAACAAAAAATAAAAAATTAGCAATCAAACGAGATCAACGAGAAAATAAACAAAACCAGATTTACATGGGAAAAACCCTCAAGAGGAAGAAAAAACCCACAGAGAACGGAAATCCACTATCAAACAGCGTTTACAGCGCTTCCTAAACCTGATCACTCGGTCTCACCTTGTGTGCACTCAAAAGCCCACTAGGAATTGCCAGACAATCATCATCTACCGCTCTATAATCGTCATCATCGAACAGAATCCTAAAACAAGCTATTTATAGAGTCCGTAAATAAAATAGAACAAAAAACACACATGACGCCCGTCGGGCCCGCGACAATTATTATGTCGTGCCCGCGACCCCGCTATGTCGCGCCCGTGACCCCGCTATGTCGCGCCCGCGACCAAGGCAACTCTGTCCTGTGCTGATTATTCGCACGCCTAATGCTCCTCAAAACTCCGAATACTCAAGGTAACATCAACACATCATTTTTTTTCTCATACTATAAACGAAGAAATCGCTTCATCAAGAAGCGAGTTTACTGTTTTTAAAGAAATCGTTTTCTTATAAGGCGATTTCTAACCAACAAAAATCGCAAATCACTTGAAACCAGTTTTTCTTAAGGCAAATCACATAGAAATACCTAAGTGAAGTTTTACTTACGTTTTAGTACCTGTAACGCCCCGAAATCCGAAATGCCCGGCACGTGACGTTATGCCGTCATAGACCCAGTCTATGACAAGGCCAATCAAACCAAACGGGTTTGTAGGTATAGAAGCTAAGGAAGCTGCCTAAACGATACAACTCATAATTCCAAATAATGATATCCAATCCCGAATACATTAAAATGTCTCATTGCTTACAAGTGATTTCCAACAAGTATTTATTACATCTCGGACAATGAGACAAATATCTATATGCATAAATCTCACTCTAATGCTTCAACATTGCTTGGTGATGAATCTGCCAATAAAACACATAACCATGAGCTAAAAGCTCAGCAACCAAAGTCTATGTATTCGATTTGCAGGGTACTTCCCCGACTATAGCAATCGATGAGTACCTGTAAAACATTTTCTAATAGCCATAGAAAATTATGAATGCCATATCAGACCATACATATATTAAAAAAATAAACGCCACTATTCTCTTTCATATTTTTTTCACTTTCTTAACCAACGCAAGTCCAAGTCCCAATATGAATGACAGAACTCAATAAAGACAGAAATGAAGAGAGATTTTAGAGGCTTAGACGCTGACCTGGGCCAAACCCTCAGTCACATATCATTTCCCAAAATCATTTGAAAACTCATTGTCTTTTATGAAAATGTTTCTGTTTTTCATAAATACTACGCATGATTTGGGTTCGCAACCCAAACTCACTGCGTCTCTTGCGTGTAATTCGGTTTATTAAACCCTCACTTACACGCCAAAGGTCCCCTGCAGAGGGCAGCCTTTCCCCAATCGACCGATACCCTGACCTGCGACTTATTGTCGTTGCGCACATAAAGAGAGCCACACTTGTCCTCTTAACATTTGACCCAGTCATGTCTACTTGAACACTCTTAGAGTCAATGAACTCGATCCCGAAGGACTCACTATACGACCTCATCGATGACAACGGACTTGTTTGGTTAACTTTGCTTCGTTATTATATTTGTTGTATTGCTCCTCAAATCTCGATCCTTTGGTTTATACGATATATAACACATATTTCAGAGTAAAAATAGCATAAGAAGCTTGTACATAATTCACATACAACGCATTTAACATTTCAATCACGTCCTAACATAAATCCAAGGAAAACCAATCCCAAAACCCTACATCACATGTCAAACATATAAAATAACCATTCCCGATCACGATCCTAATGTCAAGGTTATTCTTGCAACCCGAACCCCCCCATGGTATATTTAGTCCCTTTTAGTGCATGAATCTCGTGATCAAGATCAATTCATCGTTTCACCACACCAAACATGCACACATATAACGAAGTTCATCCATGGCATTTAGGG
>JAOVYX010019777.1:0-17996 GCA_035668315.1 Drosera spatulata
TTTGTGCTTCCCCTGAGAAGGGGGCCGGCACGTTACTGAGCTCGTATAGCTCACGGCGTTGCGTTTCTTTTGTTTCTTTATTTTTTTTTCTTCTTTCCAGGTGCAAGAAATGAAGATATATATTGATTAAGTTATGATCATGTGTGTAATAAATATGTTTGAGACAGTATTTTAAGATTGCGTCGCGTATCTGTATAATGTTTAAGTGAACTTGTGGACTTAGTATGATGCTGCTTTAAATGTAATTTTATTTAGTATTTATTCTAAACCCGGTTAAGTTGAATTGTCTGGTTAGGATTTGTAGGACCATAGCGGCAGTAATGTTACGTGGGTTTTCTAGAAAAAGATCGAAAAATTCGAGGCGTTACAAATATAAATTTATTTTTGTAACTTTTTAAAATAATTTTATATAATTTTCAATTTTATAATGTTTTCAATTATATTCATACTTCGGATAACTTTATATTGAATATAATATACTCCCTCCGTTACTTCATCCCATAAAAATTGCAATACTTGTTTTATTTGGATGTCCCATTTCATAAGGATTAACATCAAATCAGATACAATATATCAACTAATTTCTCTCAGAGTTGCTACAGCCAATCGTACTTTTAATATTATTCAATACAATTCAACACACATAAATTTCCGATTCGAGTAAAAATATTGTAATTTTCGCGAGACGGAGGGAATATATAACTATTCATTTATTATAGAAAAATAAGAACAAATATCACCAAATAGTCCTCAATATTGTCATAAGTAATTTTTATCTTCTTCAAACTAAATAATCAGTATTATTTCTTTCTTATCGAAAAAACATGATCATTAAGTAATGCATTTCAATGTTAGAGAAAGGAGGGAAACTAATCAAATGAATTTCACTTAATTTTCAAGTGAATTAGGTCCATCATAAGATTATCTTAGTGTCTACTAACTCCGCTCCAAGTTAATTATAACGGTTTGATCAGATACGAGATTTTATGTGTGGGTTGAATTTGTATAAAATTTGATTAAAAAAGAATATTTTTTTAGAGGTAGCGGGGTGTAAGTGAGGTTTGGGAAGCTAATGAGAGAGGAGGAGGAAGAAAGTGATGAGATAGTTTGATTATATTAATATAAATTCATTATCAAATAAGGAAAAAAATAGAAGTGTTGTATTTATATTGAGACTAACCAAAAAGAAAAGTGTTATAATTAAATTGGGACGAAGGAAGTATACTAACCCATTCAAATGACAATGAGTTAAATTATGAATTGTTTTTTTTTAACACGTGTCACATCAATGAAATATTAGACCAGAAAAAAAAGTTTCATTACAAATAAAATAGATTAAATCTTTCGTTATCAATATGTTGTGTTATTAACTTGATAACAAAACAAACAAAAATTTTGATATCAAGAAATACAAACCTTGCTTCATAGTAAATATTTATAAAATAGATTCCTTGTTACTGATACAACAAAAAAAAAACTAAATATTTGAATTTTATTTACTTTAATAAAATAATTTTATCGTAGAATTATCTTATTTCGTATACTAACACTTTAAAAAAAGTGACAAATGAGATAAATGTTGAGGAGTTGTTTTTTATACAAATACATCAATGGAACATATTCAAAAGAAAATAAAAGGAAAAATAAAAAATCATTGTAAATTAATTAGGTTATAACCATAAATATGTAATATTATAATAATTAACATAGTAATATATGAACAATCAAACTTGGTTTCAAAGAAACCAAACTTTGATAAAAAAAAATAAATTAATTTTATATATAAAGATTGATATCCAGAACACTAACCTTGTAGAGTAACAAATCAATACCTTCTGGTACAGTTAACTGGATCAATACAGCTTGGGCATCCCATATTTTTCGAGTATCTTCTAATCATGTCTTTGATGTTCATTATTTTTCATTGTCATACTAACTATATTCCTGTCAGCTTAAAACAGGAAGGGTTGAAGTCGGTCAACCACCTGTTCGACGCAGCCCGCAACATACTAGTAAAAGATTATTGTACCCAAGAGAAAGGCAAAAACCTGTTAACATGATGAAACAATATTCACTCCAGATCATAGTTTTAATCAAAATCAACATCAGACCGTAAGCAAACACAATACAAAGCAAGCTTTATTTGGCACCAGCCTCTTTTCCAAAGAATAATCTGCACACTACACTGTGGTTTCGTCGAACTTGTCCTAAACCTAAACCTGCTAATAACCGCATGCCTTTCTTACAAGGATGCTGCATCCCTTATGAAAACAGGCGTTCTCGCCTTCTAAACCTAAAGCCTGCTGATAACAGCATACCTTTCTTACAAGGATGCTGCATCAATTATGAAAACAAGCTGGCGGTGCCTGCAATTTGTTCTAACCTGAAGCTGCTGATAACAGCATAGCTTACAAAGATGCAGTATCAGTTATGAAAATAAGCATTTTCTGCCTTCAATTTCTGGAGCTCTTCTTGAGCACAAATTAGCCTGTGTACATCAGGAAACAGAAAAATTAATAAACACCTAAGCCCGTATCAGCTACTTCACGATACGAGTTTAACATGTATAATATGACTCATGATGAAAGAGAAGTGACAATTACCTCCATTGTAGCTCTGTTACTTCATGAAGCAACTCCTTTTCCCTTTCATGAGCGGCTTCAAGCTGCAAAGAAAACTACAAATAAACATCAGAACTCAGCACCTGGCAGCATGGTAAAGGAAGATATTGGGTAAAATGATACATTTACTGCCAAAGATTTCTCGGTTGTTGCAATATTTGCTGGTCCATCTCCGGAACGGTTGGCTGTATCAATGAGTATGTAATGATTAACACGTCCTAAAAAACAGAAGAATAAGCCGAATGGCGCCAAACTAATAGTTTACCCATGAAGTCACCAGAAGAGAGCTGCTTCATATGGCTCAAAATACTGTCCTGTTGAGAAGAAAAGTGGACAAGCAAAATGAGTCGAATGACTGTATGTGTGTGCATTTTGCAACCAACATTGGCATAAACAAATGTGCTTCAGAGAACATACCCGTTGAGCAATATTTGTCTGCAAGAAAGATTGCAACAAAGCGAAGACGGAGACGAAAGGGGAATTCAACATTGCAGCATCAGTTGGTGAAGGCAGAGAACTCGCTGGATTCTGACCAATGACCTATTTTGCCATATAAATGAGCATGTTAGTACTACATATTGCAAGTTTGCAACAGCTATCTTTCCCACTCTTAAAACCCAAAGAGAACCATATGGAAGAAATACTTGAATAACAATACATGTACTCCTGAGTAATGGAAAGATTACAACTGGAGGGAAATATTGATTCATTGACATCAAACACTTCAGTTTTTAGGCTTATAGGACTGGTTGGGCCTGATTGCAAACTAAATTTCTGAAGCAAACGAAGCTGTTACGCAGAAATCAGAGCATATGAGTGCAAGTGCAAGGAGGTACAGGATAATGGAAGATGCCTTGTAAGTAGGTGTAGAAGAAGCCTATATTTTCTTGATCACATAGCGACCAAACATTAACCTTGAGAATAAGTTTATGAGGTTCATGGACGATTAGTTAACAAGATGCATTAAATTATTAGAGCATTCTCCCCTACTTCGGTCATTATAATGCCAATCACATAAGTAGCGACAAGAACTGTCTATCAGAGTCAACGGATAGATAGGCTCTTCTATCTGAAGCACTGAACCCCCTGACCTTAAAATTACAGACCTGCATACTGTGACTCTTGTGTAACACAGGAGATGGAGACACCTGAACAGAATAGAAAAGTTAGTATCAGAAGAAGAGAAGCAATTCCAGGACTCAGCAATTTGTGGTCACCTTTTCCAAGTCGACATTCTCAGATGTTACTTTAAAGCGTCCCTTTTGTTGTACTACTGGGACCTTTGCTTTGTCCTCAGCGTCCTCGCCATTCGCTGCTCAAACAGAAATCAATTGATTGGATATTAGATTTCAGTTATTCACGATGAAAACAGAGAAGTTACACTCTACAGAACAGTTATGAAGAGGTCAATCCATAAGGGGGCCCTTGAGACCAATAGTTTGAAGCATCCATAAAAAAAAAAGTGGTACTAAAAAGACTAAAATGCTTATATTTTAAAGCACGTGCCTGGAGAGGTCTTTGGTACTCTTGGAATTGTTTCAGGTGCATCGTCTCCCACCTGTGAAGCAATGCCTCCACTGCTGCTAGGCAAATTGGGGGATTTCCTAGGCGACTTGCAGCTGGAATCAACATAAGTAGGCTTAAACAAATGATAGAAGCATCACGAACATAGAAATGGGCTATAAGAGCTGAAATCTTTCCGTATTATGGAGCTCTTATCTTTTTACCCAACTAGGAAAGGCATCAAGATTAATGCAGTTTGAGGAGATAACACTGTATTGAAGGCACAGACAGAACAGCTGGGAAAAAGTTAAAGGTACTGTAAATGCAGTTTGAGGAGATATTTCTGAACAAAACAAGACAGGAATTTCTGTAATTAAGCCTAAAAATCGACTACCAACTTACTGGCGACTAACCTCTCTCCTTTCACAGGAGGAACCATGTCAGCCAAATTGGAGAAAGCAGACGAACTTGCTCTTCTATGATGAGAGTGCAATCCGTTAGTGTTGCTGGCTTCTTCTAGTACTGTCTCCAGTCGGTGCACCTCAGCTGGCATATTTACTACTCGTTCTTGACAAGGTGATAAGCACTGAGAGACACATGGTTCAGAGTTTGAACCAGAGGTACTTGCAGCGTCCACAACGCTATCACATTTATTTCTGAAAAAAGAAAGCAAAGTACCAATTCATTCAGTCAGCAATAGACGAGTATGTCAAAGCCAAACTAATCAAAGTTTTCCACAGAAGGCATACTTGTTCAAATTAACAGTTGTGTCGACTGACGGAATAACAGAAGGCTGGACTTGTCTTGTTTCGTTTTCTTCCTGTGAATTTTACAGACAAATAAGAATTGAATAATAGATTTCAAGCCATCCATGTAAGCTCCACGTGAAGATTGGCATCAACATACTGTATCTGCAGCCTGGTAACAAGGGTCCAAGGAAGAGAATTGACGCTCAAATTGCTTTTCATTAGTATCTAGCCTAGATAAACAGTTTGAGCTCCCTCCTTGGTCTTTGTCCATTGAAGTCTCATCGTCAGGGATCTGATAGAAAACATGTAGATCTTCATAAGGCCGCCATTTACAAGATAAAGGTTAAAGTCGGGAGAATGTTGTTATTTATGAGTGAATCGAAGAAAAAGTGACAGGTCTTCATACCAGGGAAGCCTGGGCCTTCACATCTTCTAGATCAAAATTCCAGCTACTTATCCCTCTTTTATATTCACTCTACAAAAATTAAATAAACACATGAGTCTAAGGAACAGAGAATATAGATAGAATTGTTGGAGTTAACAACACCAACCCAAGCCCAAGATCAATTATAAACCTAAGCCCAAGGTTCATAACTTAATCCTTAGATATTTTGTCTAGATTTTTATAAGGGTAGGTTCTAGAATATTTTCTAGAATGTTCTATGAAAATATCTATGAGAAGATTCCTAGGATTATTCTTGGAAAACTCTAGAGAGTTTCTCCTAACCGTTGGATCGTTGTAATCCTCATCGTCCATTAGAGGAGGTGAGTAGTATAAATAGGGGTTATGTCATTGTTGTAAGATTAACCCAAGACAAGTAAGAGTCTTCAAGCTGTAAGAGTGAGTTGTGTCCACAAAGTGTTGTAGTGTTTTCATTGAGTCAAGAAGTTTAGAGGTGTGAGTATTGTATCATTTCTAAAATATCAATAAAGTGTCTTATTTTGGTCACTCTCTCATCCTCATAAACTCTACAAGTGGTATCAGAGCCGAGGTTGCTAACTTGATGCAAGATCGTCGATCCGATTAGTTCGAGATCAAGGAGTCATGGCGGATCTATCGAACACAACGAGAGGCGTGGAGAAGCTCAATGGCAACAACTATAGTTATTGGAGTATATGCATTGAGTCTTATTTCCAAGGACAAGATCTCTGAGAGATTGTTAGTGGTAATGAGACCACACCACCCTCCACAGAGAATGCAGATGTATATAGGAAGTGGAAGATCAAAACTGGAAAGGGTATGTATGTGCTCAAGACAACCATTGAGAAGGAGTTAATTGAGCACATACGTGAAGTAGATACTCCGATAAAGGTATGGGACACGTTTAAGTCGCTCTTCTCGCAGAAGCATGATGCCCGACTCTAACTCTTGGAGAATGAATTGATGTCTACAAAACAAGGAGGTATGTCTATTAACCAATACTTCACAAAAATAAGAAATTTATGTCGCGACATATCTCAATTAGATCCAGAGTCCAAAATTAGTGAGTTTAGGATGACAAGGATCATCATCCATGGACTGAGGCCAGAATATGCCACATTTGTTACGGCAATACAAGGATGGCCTACTCCACCATCCATCACGGATCTGGAGAGTCTGTTGGCCAATCAAAAAACTCTGGTTAAACAAATGTCGGGTGGTTTCAAAAAGAGTGAAGAGAAAGCACTTTTTAGTAAGAAACAGAAAAGTAACGTAAGGAGACATCAACAGAAGAGTACACATTCAAGGGGAGCAAAGTAAGCTCGAGATAAAGAAGAGCAGTCACAAAAAAACAAGCACAAGAAAAACTTTACGTGTTATAACTGTGGTAAGAAAGGCCACATAGCACGAGACTGCTGATTTAAGAAGAAGGACGTAGAAGGAAACATGGTGATTCGCACCCACCATGATACCGTGAGTAAGAAAGAATGGGATGCCTATGCATCCAACGCAACCACAGAGGAGGTTGTCCTTTTAGCACACTTAAGCCCAGAAGTGATAAGCTTTAATAAGGATCGGATCGTTGATTCGGGCTCCTCTAATCATATGGGTAGGAATAAGAAGACATCGCAAAAGATTACCAAGCTCAAGGGAAAAGAGGAGGTGCGGTTGCAGAACGCCAATCATGAGACAGGTAAGAAGAGAAATCTTGTCTCCGTATCCCAACTCACATCATGTGGGAACTATATGGTGTTTGGGCCACAAGATGTAAAGGTGTACCAAAAATTAAAGATATTGAGAACACCAGTAATAGAGGGACATAGATTGGAGTCAATCTACTAACACCCACTAAAGCAACGTACGTAGATAAGACTCAAAAGAACGTGATCATGAATTTATGGAGTATGAGACCTGGGCATGTGAGCTCCTGCAACAAATCAGAGAGGAAGGTGCAAGAGAAATCAAATGAGCACGATGACAAAGGTGTGGATGGCGCTAACTCGCCAAAGTCACGAGAGTGCCCCAAAGATCCTCGGAGAACAAGAGTGTGCGAAAAGACACCAAGAAAAAAGCAGTCACCAGAAAAGACTCGGCCGATACAAATACAAATTAAAGGACCTACGTTGCACCTGCGAAGATCCTCTAGAGTTAAGAAAGTAAAACCAAAGTTCACGAATGTTGCTCTCACGATAGAACAAGATACAAAAGAGACTCGAAAGATAAAATAGAAAGGGCATTACAAGAGAAAGTGAATATGAAATCATGCCGTGCGAAGAATTGAAAAGCACACCGCTTCAATAAAGGTGTCGAGCAAAAGAAATACAAAGAATATGGTCAGCCACTTGGATGGAAGCGAGAAGGGTTGGTGTTGAGGGGGAGTGTTGGAGTTAACAACACCAACCCAAACCCAAGATCAATTATAAACCCAAACCCAAGGTCCATAACTTAACCCTCAGATATTTTGTCTAGATTTTTATAAGGGTAGGTTCTAGAATATTTTCTAAAATGTTCTATGAGAATATCGATGGGAAGATTCCTACGATTATTCTTGGAGAACTCTAGAGAGTTTCTCCTAACCGTTGGATCATTGTAATCCTCACCGTGCATTAGAGGAGATGAGTAGTATAAATAGGGGTTATGTCATTGTTGTAAGATTAACCCAAGACAAGTAAGAGTCTTCAAGGTGTAAGAGTGAGTTGTGTCCACAAAATGTTGTAATGTTTCCATTGAGTCAAGAAGTTTAGAGGTGTGAGTGTTGCATCATTTTCACAATATCAATAAAGTGTCTTATTTTGGTCACTCTCTCATCCTCATAAACTCTACAAGAATAGCACCCAAGAAACATTTAAATGAAACTAAAACATCAAGACGTGGACAAAGCAAACATACAAGGATAGACAAAGGCCATATTTTGAAATAACTAGGAGATGACAGTGTTAAGGAAATAAGAGATACAATCATCATGTATACTTCTATTCATTATCTTCTGCCATTACTTGCGAGGTAAATCATGCCAGACTGACCACTGATTACTAAGTTTACCACACCACAGGAACTAATCAACACATACAAGTAGAGAGGAATTTAGAGGCTAGTAGGAATCCTCCCTTGACTTGGAATAGGTCAGTAAGATCATTGTTGGTCAACTATCGAGGATTACTTCGTTCTGCGCCAATTTCAGACTCTTCCACTTGTATGAAATAAAACAAGCTTACAATTTACCATCGTCTATATCACTTTTTATCCGATACTCCCTCCGTCCTTTAATATACGTAACATTTTTCTTTTTGGGCTGTCCCAATTTACTTTCAACCTTTCCTCTTTTAATCAATATTTAATCCAAAAAAAATCACTATCTTCTCTCACAACCCACTACCGTTAAAAAATATTCTTTCTTCACCAAATTCCACAAAAAATTAACACACATAAATTCTCGTGTCGGATCAAACGATTGCAAGTATTATGGGACAGAGGGGGTACCACTTTTAGTGTTCTATGGCAACTTTAGAGTTCCTTTTAAGAGGATTGCCAAATCAAACATTCCTACTCAAACTTTGAGAAGAAAATACATAAACTATGCAATGAAGTGGAAGCGTATAGTTTGGAATAGGATTGAGCCAGATATAACAGCAAACATGTTTGATCGTTCAACAGGCCAGATGAACCTAAATCATAACATGTTGTCGATTACTAGTACAATATTGCAGCTTGAAACTAATATAATTGCTAGTCCCAGTTTCCAATTTAAATTATGGTGGACAAAGCATCTCCAACTGACCTGTGACAATTCCTCCTTTTCCCCATCGGGCATTTTCTTCTGTGCCACCATTTCTTCCTCTTTTTTCTGAGTGAGTGCAGAAAACATGGGTCAAACTAAGGACTTTGAAAAGCAGAACACCATGTATGAGTAATGATATTTACTCAGTGACAAACCTTGAGTATCTGTATACGATCACCAAGAGCTGGCAGCCCTTCCAAAAGAGTCCGTGCTATATAGTCATTTGACCTACCTTGCTTGAAAAATGAATGCTTTAACAACTTTTTGGCCGAAGGCCTTTTTGAGGGATCTTTTACTAAACAACTAGCAATCATCTGCTTAAATGACTGCGATCCAACGGAAGCATGTCAAGAAACAGAAAGAGAATCAGTTGAGATGAAATCCGCCATGAAAGCCATACCTTTGAGAACTTCCTATCCCTTTCATAATCAAGCCCTGGGGGTGCATTCTGCAAGGTCATGAGCAAAACCTGACAGGAGATGTTCCAAAGATTAGCGAGCAGCAAGGATTTCTCTGAAAAATGTCATATACAATCTGCTGAATGCATAAAAGGTTGCACCTTCATAGGAGGATACTTTGAGAAAGGAGCATGGCCATGAGCGAGCTCTAATGCAGTTATACCAAAAGACCAGATATCCGCTCTGCATATTGAAAATAAAATCAATATATTTATTCTTGTGATATGACCAAGGTGAAAATGACACACAGCATGGGAGACACTTACTTGCAGTCATAACCATGCAGTTGCTCCATGACTTCAGGTGCCATCCTACAAGATAAGATCCAATATCAGATAAATAGTTGAGACAATCTGTAAATACACCCTAATGTTCAAACTCGTACAGGTCTGCCTCTTTTAGGCCATGGAGTGCTACTCTTCAGGTTCTAAGATGAACTGTATGAGCCTATGTGCCTAGCAAATTTTAAACATTTCAACCATAAGCATGATTACACTATCACTATCATGAGCTGAAAGATCTGCCAGATTGATGCAACACATGAGACAGTTCAGTAAGAATTCTATGCTACCATAATTCAAGGACCTGTAGTATGCAACATAATCAATGCATACCAGCATGGTGTGCCAACAAATGTATTCCTTGTCCGCTGCCTATCACCTGAATCAAATAAGCAAGCAGAAACACCAAAGTCTCCCAGCTTAACGGCACCACGAGAATCAATGAGAATGTTTCCAGCCTGAATCAAGTAGTGCCAAGTAAGCCAATATGATACCACAGGTTGAAAATGGCTATCTAAATATTTTCAAGTGCTTATCCTATAGAGGAGTCAGGACAAGGTCGGATGATGGGTAATTGGGATTTGGGAGACTTTTGGCAGAGGGCAAGTTGATAATGATCCAGAATTGAACAAAACTTTGAAAAGTTTCCCCATCTCAGGATGTGCACTGTTACTTATAGTAGCTAAGCCTTCTCGCAACAGTTCTCTAGGAAAGATGATCCAAGCAAACATATACTACTTAGTTTCACAATCTAGCTGGAACAGAATGAGAAGCAGGTCCTCAATGTGTTCTAAGGTTTTTCACCTAAAAGTTGTACCATAAAATAAAAGTGCACAAACAAAATCAAGAAATAGGATATGTCAACACAAAATTTTGAAGTTCTAACGTAAACTGCCATTTCAGAGCCTTCACCATCATAAGGATCAGAATTGAAAGGCCACTCGTAAATAAATAGTGAAGGCCCAAGCAATCATGCAGCCATAATAGGTAGAGAAAATGCTGCTGAGGCTTTTGAACTGTAATAAAACTATGAGTAGAAATGAAGAATTGTGTTTAGGATAGCAGAGGATAACTACTAACTTTGACATCTCGATGTATATGCCCATGCTGATGGAGATACTCTAAGCCCTTCAATGCTTCCCGTAAAATGGTGGCAATCACCACCTCCTCAAAGCCATCTGGATGAGCAGCCTTCAATATGTGAAGGCATGAACCACCAGCCATGTATGGCATAACGACCCATAAGTTGTGATCACTAACAAAGGAGCAGTGTGATCTTAAAACATTGGGATGATCCACCAAATTCATCGTTTGTGCCTCTCGACACACATTGTTCTGCAAAGGAATGGAAGAAGTGGAGTTCATCAGTTTCAGTAAAGACCAACACCTACATTGCTATTACTATGTTTGTATTCTGTCTTGATAAATTTAACTGGCCGACTACACATGGGAACTATGTCTTTCCTTCCAACCAACACATTGGTTCTCCATGGCATACTGCCAGTTTCGGTTTGTTTAATCCATTTGGTTCGAGTATATAATTAAGATCTAGAGGTTGTGCTACTAACAATCAAGGACTATCCGTTAATTTAGTACCCTCATCTTATCTACTATATGCACCATAATATTGGCAAAAATAGCAACCATATAGATCACATCCCAATGCAGTCTGTGGCATGCTTTCCAATCCCGTGCAGGCATGGAAGATGCCTCTTTTACAACTTCTCATTCCGACCTATTGCTTATGTGCCTATTAACAGAAAATTGAGAACCCAGATGGCTTATTATGGCCTTAGCTTAAAAAATAACTGTCATGCCCGATGAGGTCAACTACAGATCACCTTAAAACACTAACCTACTAGCCATAGAAGAAGCTAGCACATTAAGTTTTTGAGATATTGCCATTTTATTTAGAATAATTATGAGACACGTTTCCATAGGAATAAACTCATTTAAATTTTTGAAGTCTCGATTGTTCACCTAACTCTATGATCTGCAAGAGCAGCATTTGTTTTATTCATGTATTTCTGTAGGATCTATGGGGTACCAGCTAGTACAAGTTTCAGGTACGAAATTTCAACGATTTCCCAGCAAACAAGAAATTGTGGATCCAAACTACTGTACCTTTCTAACTAGGTCCAAGCTTGATCTCTTCCTATACTATATTCCTCTTCCCCACTTTCTTAGAATAGGTGCATAACTAGCGTGCCACGCTAAATAGTAAATACTTAAATCACAAGCGATTCTCGTGATCCAAGGTTGCAACTTCTCCAATACGGATCTAAGTTAAACTTCAATTGTCAACAACTAAGAGAAGCAATGTGAAACGTTTCAACAAATCACCTTTCTGTGCTCACTTTGAACCCCTCTCATGTCCATTGATTTTTTTAATCGACAGAACATGATTTTCTTATGACTAACCCAAATCAACAAGTAAAATATATAGTTTTCAATCGACTGCACGGCATTGACTATTGCTAGCATTCCATTTCACAGAATCGCCACGACCACCATATCCTGATTAATAACTACAGATTTCAAACACGCCTAAACGAGAAAATGAGCTCAAAACACGAAACGCAGAGCAATCGTTTAACAACAAACTCATCACATCGCTAAATCAACATTTCGAAACCAAATCCGTAACATGAAAAGAGTTACCCGATCAAGAACTTACCAGATCGCAGTTGTCACGCTCGAAGTCGAGGATCTTGATGGCAACAACCTGATCCAGCGGCGCACACACAGCGCGATGCACCGAGGCGCTCACTCCCTGCCCTACCTCCTCATACAACGTGTAATGCTCCGGTCCTATCGGATACTTCTTCTTCTCCGTCTTCTCCGCCATCACTCCTCCAATAAATCAATCAATCAAATCCACTCCTCAACTCAAATCCCCAATCCTCCTCCTCTCCTCCAATCAACACATCTCTTTCCGCTCCCAAATCCACATAGTCCAAACCAAATCTCTAGAAAAAAGAAAAAAACAAACACAAATCCGGAAATAAGAAATCACAGATCGAAACGAAATCAATGAAAATACTATTCAATTAATGCAATCATTCCAAATCAGGAAAATCAAAATCACGAATCCGTGTCGTACAGATTCAATGAATCCTCCATCAATGCCGACGCAGACGTCGCCGATTCCGATTCCGATTGATTCCGATCGCGGTGGTGGTTGTTGCGGTGGAGGGGAGAGCGATGAGATCGGATCGTTGAATGAGGGTGGTGAAAAATGAGAGGATTTTTTGGGTTCTGTTGCGAGAGGGGAAAAAAATTTGCATGCAGGAATCCCGCCAGGTGATGGAGAGAGAGGGGAGGAGTGAGGGGAGGGGGAGAGTGCAATTTGGGAAAATGAAAGGGACGGGGTTGGAAAAAAGGAGAAATTTTAGCTGCGGGAGGCTTGTGACTTGTGACTGATTTTATAGCTTCGGTTCTGTTCACGAGTCCGTTGCTCAGAGCGCTGGTCGAATATCTTATAATATAATTATAAAAAATTATTTTAAAATAAAAATGAGTAATTTCAGAACAGTTATGTTTTAAACGAGAAAAAATTCTTATTAAAAATAAAAATTTATTTTGGATTTAATCCTTCCCAATAATTAGTGTATTATTAAGATGATGTGTCCCAGAAAAAATTATTTCATTATTGAGGTGATCTTTGTTGATGAGTATTTGTGAATTGATTGTTTAAGAATTGGGTACGATGAGACTACATTGTTGTAATGAATTGATTCGAGTAGCCCTATAAGGAGTAATTATGATCTATGTTTTTGGAACTTATCAATATGTTGTATGATGTGTTTTGGAACTTCGAAATGTAACACAAGTCGTTGAATTACAAGTGTGAATCAGTAATGCGTTAAGCATTAGTTACAGTGATTAGTTTGGCTGTATAGTTAATACGGAGAGAAACTTAATCGTATTCTATGACATAGATGCATATTTTAGTATCTTGTCACGCCTCAAAAGCTCAGGGCGTGCTTATTATTGTTGTTTTTTTTATTTGTGTTTCAATATCTGATTAAATATAAATATTTGATTATTGTTCTTGATTACTAAACGAATGAAACAAAAATAAAAAACACACACACAAAAATACATGGTTTTTTGTTTTTTTTCCCCTGTTTCAACTGAATATAATATTAAAAAAAATTCTCTTATAAAATATTATTTTATGAAATATTTTTAGTTTTTGTTGTAGCTTTTTTATTTCTATTATTAGTTTTCTTTTTTTCATAATTTAGAATCACGATATACAATTTCTAATGATGTGACCCATAGGTGAATGCTTATTCTTTTGTGATGAAATCATCTCTATTACTATTTGAAATATTTACCGTTTATTGTTGTCAAAGGTTTTATTACATTAGTAGGGCTCTTTCGTTTGAAGGATTGAATTTGTAAGGATATCCTGAATTTATTCAATCCTTTTCCTAGAGATTATTTTCTCCCATCCTCCCCCGTCCTACTAGATTATCCCAATGACAACGATTGGAATTTTTTAAAATGAATTATCATTTGGAAAAAATGGATTTGTGTCATCACACAAGCGGTTCTAATTATAAGCAAATACTTTAGATTAAAATCCAAGAATGAATGATTGAGATTATAACAAAAGTAATTTAATATCAACTTATTTTATTTCAATCTCAATTATTTGATTTTAACTAGACATGTCATGACACATATTCTCCAAGTCCTTTAATTTTCAAAATATAACTTATTAACCAATAAGTTATAGTTGATAATTTTATTACCAATTGATTCTAAGACTTAAATTTGTGAGCTTATTTTACAACTTAATTTGTGATCTTATTTTTCCACAATTAAGATTTGGAAAGAAATCACTCAATCCCTGATAATTAAAAGAAATCATTAATAGAAATTGTTATTACCTATTAAAAATTACAATCATCGTTACTAACCGTCATAACTACATTCATCGCCTCTCATATGTTGTCTAGGTCCTCGTCGCCGCAGACATCATCGGCTAATCCGATTCACTATTTCATAACTGTCATCATCACAACCATCAATGTCGCCACCACCGTTATCCCAACACAATATTTCTAACATAAAATGCACTGTTGCTAAATAGTGCATCGTAAAACTAACAAATATAGCAATTTCTCTTATATATATATAGTGTGTCGAGAAAGTAGAAGTCGCGTAACAATACGCCTATGTCTTCTTCTCATACCTCTCTCCTCACCCTGTCGTCCTCAGCCACCACCAGAATGAAGACCACCACCATCACTATTCGCCTCGTCGATTAGCAACACTAGATCGGTAGTAGAATTCTTAAATTAATCAAAACGGATCAACAACCTAATCGAAAAATAGTGCGTCCTCATGGTTCGTCGACGGATCATTGTGTCGTCTTCATGGTCATCCGTGTCGTGGATTATCGTGTCGTCTTCGAGGTTGTTATCATAGGGTCGTACGGTCGACATCGACGTGTTGTCATAATCGGGTCAATTATTCGTGGTGGTTGATGACAATGATGATGGGTGATTTGTGGTGATAAATGATGATGAAGTCGAGGTTTGTATATATTGTTTGTGGTAGATTATGAGGAATTGGATCCCTGTTGTAATTTTTCTACAACAGTATGTTGTACAAGGAAAAAATCATTTTTTTTCATTAGTAAAACGAAAAACATTTAAAAAATATGAAAAAAAATTTAAATCCTATTATGAAAAAATAAACCATAAGAAAATATGAATAAATAATCCTAAAAAAAATAAACCTTTTAAAAAAATATACACAAACATAAAATTAAATTCAAAAAAGCAATCAACCGGAACTGTTGGATCAATCGCCTATAGAACCTCTGCTGCACCAGTTGTTATCAGGTGATCCAAATTCAGATTATAATGGTGGTTGTCGTTGATGGTGGCGGTTGTTGATGGTGTTTGATGATGATGTGTATGGAAGATTGTGCCAATGATTGAAAATGAAAATGACAACTGATGAGTGGGAGAAAATATGAGCAAGAGAATTAGGGTTCGAAGGATTTATATTTTATGAAGTCTGGGTATTGTTTTGTTATATTTTTTAAAAGCAAATACACTCTTAATTAATTGATGAAAATAGATATCATTTTTTGGCAATTAAGTTTCCAAAATGACACCTATTTCTAATTCTCACTTATTTTTTATTTCACGGATTAAGATAGTTACATCCTACACGTAAACGAATAGCGTATAATTCATATGTAGCAGACGATTCCCCATAAGGTATAATTTGAGCAAGGATATTGAGTTGGTTGAGTCTAGCTAAGATGGCGTTGTTCTTTTTGGTGCAGTTAAGGAGAGATGATTTTGGAGTAAATTTTACAAATGGGATCCTGTATAGTTCAATTGCCCATGGGACAAGATCTGGACATGGATTTTGGATCCAACGTTTCAAGTGTGTTTGGATTGTTTTTGTTTTTATTGGATTTTTTATGAGTATAATTTTTTATGAAGTTATTTTAATTAAGTTTTTTTAGGATTGATATTACTTAATAGGGTTTTAATTTTTTTTTTTAAATGTAAAAAAAAAAAAAAAAAAAAACCAAAACGACACCCAACAACAACAGGAACAGCACAGCAACAACAGCAAACAATCTGCTTCCTAAATTTTATGGATAATTTTTTAGAGGTATCATTGATTACAAGAACTCTTTTTCTTTTTTTGGGAACGGGTAAACTGGTTTCCACTAGCATGAAGCACGAGCACATGATCCTCGATACATCAGTGCTCAAAAGAGAAAACTAAAAGCACCTAAGAAAACATTTACAACTTGACAAGAAAATAAATCCTGTACAGTATTACAAATTTTCCAGACAATCTGTACCAGATTATTAGAGGCCCTTGTCTTTGACTGGTGTGTACGAATATAGTATTCTTGCCATATGTAAATACCATGGTAGCATGGACTCTTCGACAAAGCTGTGCAACATGTCACGGGATTAGAGTTTTGCAACCCGTACGGCACTCAAGTTACTCACACCTTCACTCGAGTTCAGCCTAACTCGTCACTCAAACGTGATTCTTGAATCGCAAGAGAGCTTTGAGGTTGAAAACAAGCTTTGTATTAAGAACACTTTGAAAGCTTACAAATATATTTTGTGTTTGCAAGAATGTGATGAGATGAGATGCCTTGGTCAAAGGCCTCACCTCCATTTATACTACTCCTATGGAGAGTTCTAGATTGGCAATCTAGACTCTTCCTCACAAGATATTTACATGGAATTCTCTAGAGAAATCTTCCTAACTCTAGGCAATTCTAGAGAATTCCGGAATACCCTAGAGAACTCTAGAGAACCCTAGAGAACTCTAGAAAAGTGTGGAGAAGTCATGAACTTTGTGGAGAATTCTAAAGAATTCTTTGAAACCAACCTCCCACTTTAGCTTGTCCGTGACAAACAGCAGTCCTGCCTTGAGATACTTTCAGAAACCACAAGCTTTATTCTTGCCATGGACGGGGCTTCATATTAACACGAAGCTCTATACTCAACAAACCCAACAATTCCATCACATACTCGCACATAAAGAACAAATGGTCTCTAACTTCAGGACATTTTCCACATAAGGAGCATTTATCATCAAATGAAATTCCTCTCACAAAAACCAAGTTTTTGTACGGAGCCTATCATTGGCTACCAACCAGATAATGAAGCCAAATCTAGGAAATACATCGTAATGTCAAACAAGCTTCCACCAACATATTTTCTCAGGAGAAGTATTTAGCAATTTGTATATTTCTGCGGTTCCAAACTGCTGCACACCAGGAGTGATCAAAGGGAAGATTTTAGACTTAGACTTTCATCAGGTTTTTCCAAATCCAAGAATCAGAGTTATGAGCCATAACATGCTTCAGTTCTTGATTAGCAAGACACTCCATTTACCCAATGAATCCACAGTCTATCTTTCTTTTTTTTTAATTGCCAGGCATGATTAAACAAAAGCGCCATGTTCCAACACTTTAAATCAAATAATCCAAACCAAGGTTTACAAAATCGGAATCGAAAACGGAATCGGTATAATCAAAACCGATCCGGTTTGGCCGATTCAGGCCGATTTGGTCTCAGACTTTTTGTTTTTTTTTTTTTTTGTTTTTCAGAATTAAAAATGTCATTAATAACTAAATAAATAGCAAATTATGCTTTAAAATAATAAAAAATATAGAGAA
>JAOVYX010019778.1:0-17993 GCA_035668315.1 Drosera spatulata
GAACAAACCCCCCCACTTCTAGAATAGTCAAATCTTAAATTAATTTAGCTGATCAAGTTAACCTTCTCTGTGGGATCAACCCCTACTTCCACTACTACATTTAAATTCCATATTTATAAAGTGAAGTGGGTGCTTATAAATATTAATTTCACGTGCTTGCGACGACACGCATCAGTCTACCTGGTGAGGATCCTCATTGGCATTTATATTAATTTAGGATATTTAGGATAGTGTGTGTGAACATGAAATTGGAAGGAGTAACTGATGAAGTCATTAAGCTTAGAGCCTTCCTATTTAGCATCCAAGACCCCTCTAAGAATTGGCTCTATAACTTATCCAAGGGAACATAAAATACATGAGGGAAGAAGAAATCCCTATTTCTCGATAGATATTTTTCCACCTCCAAAATCACAACTATTCAAAAAATATAACGCTCTCGGATTTCCGGACAGAATGACACGTGAGCGTTATGCCTTCACGGACCCAATCCGTGACAACGCCGAATAAACCGAATGGGTTTAGGGGTATAGATGTCAAGAAAACTATAAACAGTAACCATAGTCATAGCTTACAACTTTTAAGATGTGTTTGTGACGAATGGATGAGAAGAAAAAAAATTAACAGTACAAAAATGCCCTGTCACGGGAACGATCTTCTTCCTGTCGCAGGTACTACATTCTTCATCTTGTGGCCGCGACGGCTTTCATAGGGGATATATCTCACGGGAATTCTTTATTTTTCATTCACTCACACAAAAACGCGCGAATTTTCTTTCAAATTCTCTCATCCCATATTTTTTATTTCGCATCCATTCCATGCGATCAAGTAACCAACGCGTTCGTATCTTCGAGGGGTACATGCGGACAAGTAGTACGTCCTTCAGAATGCATCGTTCTGCACGTTATTCAAGGTTTTTCGTTGCGAAAACCTAGATATGAAATTCTTGTTTCAACTCCAAATTCAACAGTCTTATACTCTAAATTCCTCTACTCGTCACGAAGATTACGAATTCAAAGTTATATTGTTGAGATTCAACTCGAATTTGACAAATTCATGCAATTTGTGTAGGGTTTCATACACGATTATCATTGAAAATGGTTCGTACGAAGAACCCTATTTATCGATCCGAAGAGGTACATCGATCGCCGCAGAGCGTGCATTAGAGCTGTATTCTCACAATGCTATCAAGGTTCCCGCAGAGTATGCTGACCAGCATGCCACGATCACGGCCAGAACTATCAGGCAGACTAGATTTCTTAACTCTGGTAATCTAGTCCATCTAGGGCTATGGTCAGAGATCACTTGTGTTGTCACATACCTGGGATGGCCTCACACTTTGCTAATGGGATGGCCCACTTACATGCCATTCGTCAGAGAGGTTTTGAGCACATGGACTAGCACGGCTGAAATTGCACTTGCTTACGATCCAGTAGAGGAGTATATCTCGTTTCAGCTTGGGAACGAGATGAGGAGGATGAGTATGACAGAGTTCTACGGGTTTTATCGTGAACGCATAGGTGGTTATAGAGATTATGAGAAGGGTTATGTGCCGTATTTACAGATGTTGTGGCAGGAGCTGACATTAACTGAAGGTTACAACCCTCATAGCATCAAGAGCTCGACACTTAGGAACCCAGTGGTACGTTCTCTCCACTGGTTTCTTGCTTATACACTATTGGCTACCAAGAATAGCCAGGGTGCTGTCTCCCAGAAGGAGCCGGGTATACATAACTTGGTTTCTCCAGCGCAATTTTCATACCTTAGTACCGGATACATGCTCATGGAGAAGTTCGAGTCAATTATAGGGGACAGTGCTTCTGCGCCTATACTTATCGGTGGGCTACTTACACCGCTCGCTGTGCACTTTGGATTTGACCTATCAGCTATAGTGTGATTATCAGAGCCCACCCGAGGACCTTTCGGCATGGACAGCTTCATCCGAGTAGGGATGATATCAGTAAATAGAGGAATTTATTACATGACGGTGCGAGTTGGTGAGGATCCCAGACGACTTCCTTCGCCTTCCAGTTCCATTACACTCTCAGTTTGGAGGAACTGGGGTTTTCCTCCACCTACTGACGATGATAATGCTGCTGAGGGTGATGACGGATAGGCTAAGGATGAGGAGGAGCAGGATTCAAAGGGGGACACAACCATGAGCGAGCCTAAGGCAGATCTTCCCCAGCCTTTCCATCAGCCAGATTTGCCGCAATATTCACACCAGTCCCAATGTTCATCATCTACGGCGATCTATTTCACGCCATTCTGGCCCAACTGTACATCATGAGCCTGTGCATCAGGAAGCTATGTCACATCATGAGCAGTACACTATACGTTCCATGTACTGGTAGACTGCTTATCAGTCTCTACAGCGAGAGGTGGCCGACTTATGTGTTGACATGACTACGTGTTTAGATGCATGCAACAGAGTCAGGAAGACTTCCAGTGTCGTATCTTTGACTACTTAGACAGCAGATTTCCACCACCACCTCCTCCTATGTGATTTATTTCCTTTAGTCAGACTTACTTCATGCTCCTGTATTTTCTTTAGACTGTATTTTAGTCTAGCTTAGGGGAGGATGGTTATTGTCGACATTTCAGACGTTTTATTTTGTTTGAGTCAGTTGTATTTTATTTTATTCTCAAAGATGTATAACTCTTTGTGTTTTATGCAATCTCATTTTAGTTATTTTTGCCGACTCTTTATTTTTTCCCCCTTTAAAAGAAACGAAAACAAATCAATGCTTAATGAACCTAGTTTCAAGACATGATTTATTATGCAAATTTAATTACCAAATTTCATCCTTAGCCACTTATATATTGAAGTTTGACGTTGATTTCATTAACATGCTTCTATGTGTGATTTTTATACTGTCTTCTCATTATATTTATTACATGTGTGAGAGAGTGAGAGGGACTCATATTTATTATTGAGTTGTGTTTGGTCAGATGTCAAACACTAACTTACCATACGAAAGAGAAATCGACGTAGCACGTGTAGACAGATGGATTGAGGACGTAGACGAGCAGATTGTTGATCCCAACAATCCCATGATGGCTCCAACTCCTTGCAGCTTTAATATCTTAGGACATCACATGATAGAGCTTTAAGAGAATCAAAGACTGATGATGGATAGTATCCAAGAGATGAAGCTTGCTCAGGAGATGACATCTGGTGAGGTCAATCATATTCGATCGATCTTGGAGTTTCAAAGCGGGATAGATGGGATGATTAGAGATATATGGAGCTGGTCCACGGGAATGGTTTTTTTTAGGATGAACCTTAGCTAACAGGTATTTCTTTTGTCCTTTGCGCTTTACTTTTATTTTTACATTGAGGACAATGTAATGTTTTAGCTTATGGGGAGGGGTCTTATGAGTTTTTATTTATATTTAGCGTCTTTATATGAGTCATGGTTTTGTAACAAAAAGAGAGAGAGAGAGAGAGAGAGAGAAACTATAAAAACACGTGTTGTGTTTTTTTGTTTTACTTCATGGCTTGAGTAAAGTAAAATGATGATTTATTTCCTGACAGTTGTTGCACTAATACATGTAGTTTGAATATTGTCTCTAAGAAAGTCCTGAATCTTCACTAACATCATTCTATTATATTCCTATGATATTACTCTTTCATGTGTAGACAGCCCTTTAGTGGTGACTTGAACCGTAAATAGACATTTGTTAAAAAATAAAAAAAAGTAAAAAAACTTTCATGATCCCCTTTTATGCCATCTTTTCACTTATCCACCGATTATAGGGGGCATGATGTGATTTTTGAAAAAAAAATATATTTTTGCTTAAAAGCACCCGTCTTCCACGGTGGCCCTTATGTTATTTTTGGTTACTGGAGAATGTTTTAGACCTACTCATCAATGAAAAGAAAAGGGAAAATGGAAAAAAATAAATTGCCAAAGAAATTTAAAACAAGCAAAGAGCTTTAAAAATATCGTGTCCCTTAACTCGATAATCAAAATTATCATCTACGGATAAAAAGGGGGAAGTGGTATTCAATAAGATGAGCTTGAGAAAAAAAAAAAAAAGAAAATATATATATCCAGTAGGAAATCTAGACCTCCTTTGAGACCTTGGTGGCTTTTGGAACGACCCATGTCGGACGAATTTCTGATCGTAAGGAAGTAACGGGGTGGAATAAATGAATTTTGAAATTGAATTTAGAAAATGTTTTGTCTTGCTACATCTCGAGAATATCTACTAGGTGTGAAGGAGCATGAGAGGGGATCGTTTGAGGGATAGTTTATTTGGTGTGAATAGAGATGAAGTGGGACTTTGTGATGAATATTCCTTAGACATGTGTTTTGTGTTGTTAATTTTAGATATTCTGATTACTTTAATGCTCAAGCTATGGGAGTTTTTCAGTCTTGTTAGTTTTCAATTTCACGTTGAATCTCTGTTTTGTTTTTAGACTTTGCTTAGGGACAGGTAAAGGTTTAGCTTAGGGGAATTCGATGTGTGCATAAACACACATCATTTCTTTACTTTAAATTCTCGTTTTGTTCCCTTTGTATCGTCTATGTTATGTTTTTAGCGTCCTTTCTACTTTGGAATGTTGGTACTGCTATTTGTTTATGTTTTTAACAGATTAACGCGGAGTTTGAACAAGAAACATAGTAGAAGAAATAATGATGGATGTATCGTACTTAAGTGTCGAAGTTAATATTCGAATCATCATCGTTTCACGTGTTTTGAAGACCGTGCAGAGAACACAGCAACTAGGTCGTGGCCACAAGGAACCTATCGCGGGTGGCCTGGTTGCGGGCACGACAGAATAAATTCAGTAATTCCAGATCGTGCGGTGTCGTGGACGTGACTTATGATCAGATTCAAAAAAAAAGAATCCTAGAAGTCGGATCACTTATCATCAATCCCGCTCTATATAAACCTGTCATTAGGGTTGTTTTAGAGTAGAGGAGAGGAGGCAGAAACAAAGAGGAGCCGCCGTCATTGAGTTCTCCATTGGAATTGTTCGATCTTTCATACTTTTGCATTGGATCTTGACTGGATTGCGTCGTACATTGTAAAACTCTGGTTCTCAATTGTTTAAATCCTGCAGAATGTTTGTTTTTAATGTTCAGATTCGTTCTATGGTTTTTTCCATGCTTATGAGTGAGTAGATTTAATGTAGGGATGATTTGATGACCTAATGATGAGTTTAGATCATGAGATGAAGAATGTTGAACAAAAATCAGAATGTACATGATTGATTATGATGCACATGACCTGCTGTAATTATCATATAACCTACGTTTATTAGTTTGATCACCTAATATGCATAGGTTAGTGCTATAAATCATGCTTTGTGATTTATTAGGTAGCAACTTGATATGAAATGATTTAAGCTAATAGTTATTTATAATCAAGGGTTCATATGCATGTAACATGACTAGTTTAAGATAATTGCTATGATTGTTTTGAATGGTAGTTCCCTGTTATGATTCAACTCTTTTGATTAAATCATATTTGAGATAATTGAAGTGGTTTAGATTGATTGAGTAAGTTTAATTATTCGAGCTAATTGGAGGTTAAAAGCTAAGAAACGTAATGAGTTAAGCTCAAACATATTGCAACCAATCCATATACATCATTACAATCTAAGTTTAGAAACATCAGTGATTGATCTAGGTAAACCAGAAGGAATTCAATCACTGTCCCTAAACTTTTTTCAACTTAAATAAACTCTTTTAATTCTAAACTTCATCTCAATCTCTGTTCTGATTGGTACTTTAGTTTTAAGTCATTTCTTATAACAACCCCCCCAAAATTCCTTTTTACCTTCACCCCATAGTATAGAAATTATTTCAAGTTAGGTTTAGGTTTTACATTCGCCGTTCTCTATGGGATCGACCCCTGCTTCCACATCTACATAATAATAGTATTAGTGGGGTGAAAACAAATTGGTCACGTCTTACGACGGACGTGAAAGCTGCCATATTTACAACCCTTGGCAGACTGTCATCAGCTCTGGGGGCTATTCTCGATCAAAAAGTGAACAAAGTACCTCTCGTAATTTATTATGGGTCAAAGACCCTTGATGAAGCTCATTGTAGTTACACTACTACTGAAAAAGAGTTTTACACAATTATTTTGCCCTTGAAAAATTCCGTTCATATTTATTGGGCACAAAAGTTATTGTTTTCTCTGACCGTGCTGCTCTGAAATATCTCTTGAAGAAGAAAGAGTCAAAACCACGTCTTTTGAGGTGGATTCTTTTATTATAAGAATTTGATATAGAGATGAGAGACAAGAAGGGTGTCGAGAATTATGTTGCTGAATATTTATCATGTATTACAAATAATCAAGAGTCTATCCTAATTTCTGAATTATTTTCGGATGAGTATTTATACTCTACACATGGCTATGCTCCTTGGTATGCTGATCTTGTAAATTACCTAGTTACCAAAAGCTGCCAAGTGATCTTCCGAGGCATCAGAAAGACAAGATTAAGAGTGATGTGAAGTATTATTCATGGGATGACCCAGTTTTGATGAAATTTTGTGCTGATGGAGTAATTAGACAGTGCATACCTGATCATGAAATTAGTTCAATCGTACAACACTGTCATTCCTATGATGTTGGTGGACATTTTGGAGTTAGACGTACAATTCACAAAATTTTATCATGTGGATTTTATTGGACGTCCTTGAATAAGGATGTATATAATTATGTGAACAGCTGTGAGCAATATAAAAAAACCGGCAATGTAATTAAAAGTGATGAAATACCTCAAAAATATATCATAGCATGTTAATTATTTGACATAGATTTTGTGGGGTCATTTTCGAGCTCAAAAGGTTATAATTATATTTTGTTGACGGTTGACTACGTCTGGATATAGGTGGAAGGTATTCCAACAAGAATTGATGATGTGAAAGTGATGGTCAAATTTGTGAGAAATTATATTTTAAAAAGATTTAAGAGAAATATGACGATTGCACGAAAAATAGAAAACTCCAGATATCTGAGCTGGATGAATTACATATTGACTTATCAAAGTACGGAGCTTTATAGAGAGAAATTCAATAAACTTCATAACGCAAATATTTCTAGGAAGCATTTTGAAGTAGGCGATAAACTTCTTCTTTATAAATCACGATTGAGATTATTTCCTCGGAAATTGAGATCCAGATGGGAAGGCTCATTTATTGCCAAGAAGATTTATGAATATGGGATGATTGAACTTGAAAGTGAAGAAATTGAAAAAGTCTTCAAAGTTAATGGTCATCGCCTTAAACGCTTCTATGTTCTTAAAGATTCACCATGGATGGACGAAATTCCATTAGAATTGGTGAAATAATCTTCAAAGCGTTAAATGAGTTTAAAAGACTCGAGTCAACGACGTTAAATAAACGCGTTTCGTGGGAGGCAACCCATGTCTTAAATTTTTCACTAGTTTAATTTTTATTTCGTTCAATTTGTTTTTATTTTTATAAAATCGCACGGTGGGTTTTTGATCTTTGAAAATCACTGGAACGCTTCATAAATGATATATTTTAAGTGTCTACATTGAGTTTGATGCATAATGGATCGAATTGGAATTTTTAAAAATCAAAGTCTTATTTCTGGTCTGTAACAACCATTACAGACCAAACAACTTAAATAGTGCCATAAACCCATTTTCCTCGTGTTTTCAGCACATTTTCATCACAAACACCCCAAAACGTGATTTTGGCTCACCCTAAATTCACCAAATCACCTCAAATCAAACCAAATTCATTCAATCTCAACTCCATATCATCAAATACACTTGCGACAGGCTTTGATTCATCCGAAAACATGTGGATTCGTATGATTTCATCGAATCGATTCCGTGAGACCCTAGGTATGAAATTCTTATTTCTAGTCTGTTTTCATCGAATCAATACTCTAAATGTATCTATTCGATGAGAAGAATGTGTTCTTAGACTTAGTTTGAATGAATTCTACCCGGTTTTGATTGTTTTATGTTATTTTCGTATAGGTGAAAAATCATTTTCGTGAACTTTGAGCTTGGAAGGTTTTGGACGAATTCGACAGGTCAAATCCACCTCGTTGAGTCAAGATGATGGCAAAAAGGACAAGGAGAGATCAAGCTTCCTCCTCAGCAAGCCACTAATCAATTTCGGATCTTGTCGAGGAGGAGGAGGAATCACTCACTCCTTATCCCTTAACTCGTGAGATACCATGAGTTAGCCGTCATTGGCTTAGGAAGCTGGAGAATTGGGCTATGCTAACGACTCAGTGGTTTGATTTTGATGATTTGAGGAAGATCGACTTATGGAGAGATGTAGAGAAGATGGGCGAAACGCTTGGATAGGATACGTTTCTCACCAAGAATTGAAAGACATATTCCAGTCCAAAATTGGAGGTCCTTAGCAAGATCAATAGCTCATTCAAGGATCTACCTCTAGAGGACCCTACAGAGGAAGCTATCACATTCCAGTTGGCAGGTAAGCCTCGATCCATGACTATGAATGAGTTCTCTGCAGCATATGGCTTTAAGCTTGGGGGAGAACGGGGCTTGCCTGGTGACTTTAAGGGTGACCACAACCCCTTCTGGGAACGACTCACTGTTGAAAGGGTGTTTGATCCTAAATTTCCAAGAGTACTCAGTTCCTTAACCTTGTTGTTCTCATGATACATTGGTTTATCACCAATACGATCTTAGGGATGGAGAAGAGCCAGGGGTCAATTTTGGAGAGGGAATTCTGGATTCTGTATTATATGCTATATGGTCGTAATGACCAATCTACTGAGTCTCATATTTGCATGGGAGCATTTGTAGCTCGCAAGTTGATGTATCACACTATGGCATCGTCTGGAGGCATAGTTGTGGGAGGCTTGATTACTCCCTTGGCGGAGTATTTCAAGGTCGATTTGAGTGTGATTGAGACGGATAGGCCAAGAGATCCTATTAATCTCACTCTGCTCAAGAATTCTGGGTTGTTGAAGCGGGAGGGAAGAGACTATTATCTTTGTCAGAGGGATAAGCATGATCCAGAGGGATGAGTGTGAGCCTAAGAATTCTGGGATTACCAAGACTTCAGGCCGGAGAGCCTACTCAGCCTAGAGCTGCTTCACCACTACATCGTCCAGCTGCACATCAGGATGTTGAGATGCCTGACTCACCTGTTCCACCTATTCATGAGTCTATTGACTATTCAGTTGCTTATCCTGGAGGCTATGAGCAGCAGCAGCTGTACAAGCAGCCTCATTATTACTAGCCACCTCCACCTCAGCACGACGATATTCCATCAAGCTCTCACTATGACTTGAGCCCATTCAGAGGTTGGAGGGGAGTCAAAGGGCGATAGTAGAGGGGCAGCGATGCCAAGGAGAGCGTATAGATTTGATGGATGAGCGTTTGCTGGAAATGATGGCTACTCTTCAGCATACGGAGCAGCGCCAGTGTGCTTTCCTTGACCAGTTCCCTCAATGGAACTGGCCACCACCACCACCACCCATGTAATTTACCATGTATACTAGTCCTTGTTTTTCATATATATGAGTGTTTAAGGACTTAGTATAGATTAGCATAAGGTGTGTGTCTTATTATGTATTTCATTTTCTATTCCAAGTCCAGTCTATTGAGTCCTTTACATTCCAGATTCAAGTCTATTTATTTGTTTGAGTCTGATATTTCCCATTTCTAGCATTTAAGTCGATATACGAAACTCATTTCATCTATTATATTTAGTTCAGTTTAGTATTATTCTATTCGGATTTCCTTCTCATAAAAATTAAACAATTCAAGATTATTAATTCTTAGGGAAAATTCCCAAAAACTACAAAAAAATAAAATGAATTCCCAGCCGATATAATCCGAAAAAATAATTTTCATCCAATATGATTTCAGTTATCAAATCAAAACCACCCAAACCAACGACCGAAAGCATTCCACACAAGGAAGCAATTTTGAAAACCAACTCAAATCGTCTTTCAAATCGAAATCGAGAATCAAATTCGATTCAATCCCATAATCTCATGAGCCATACTGTTTTCGATAACAAATCCAAACGAAAAAAGGTGAAAAACATAAACTAGGGTTTTGTTGTTTGAAGTTTTAAAGGAAAGCTGACATCAGATTGATATATCCATGAATACATGCATGAATTCAATCAAAATAATTCCAGATTAAACAATCGCCCTATTTGTGATTTTTGAAGTGGCGCATTGTTTCTCATAACTGGCGCGTTGTTTGTGATTTTTTAACTGGCGCACTGTTTCTCACAACTGGCATCCTATTTGTGATTTTTGAACTGGCGTACTATTTCTCATAAGTGGTGCACTGTTTTGAAACAGTGTGGCAGAATAAATCAAACAATGTGTCAGTTCAATTTTCCTCGAAAAGTTGCTCAAAATCACACCAACAACAACGAAAACAAACCAGGACAATTGGTGATCATTTACACATTCACAAAATCATTAGTTTGCTCATCTCCCTCATATACAATTGGTCTTCACATGCTTCCAACAGGTCTCCCTAAGCCACGACGAGCGGTTTCGTCTCCTTACCCAAACGATCGATCCAACCCCGATGTACCCCTCCCGCACCCCTCCACTGTCCAAGGCACCTATCACCACAGCCACAGAATCCCACACTTCCTTGATTAAAAACTCAAATTCGATAATCGAATTAGTGCTCCATTCTTGTTACTTCGATCGAAGATTCGATTGCTTGATTAAGTGCCGGTAGAGAAGGAAGGGACGTGATCGAGGTCGATGGTGGTGGTGGTGGTGGTGCGATACGGAGATTGAAGAAGTTTGTGGAGGGAGATGAGAGTTGTATGAAATGGGAAATATTTTACCGGGTTGTATGAATTGGAAATTATTTTGTAAAACATATACCCTAGGAGAATTTTCTGTAATTCTTATCCAAGAAAACTAATTAAAATACATAAATTAATTAAAAATTTAGATTAATTAATTGAAAATTGAGAAAATCTGTACGAAATTATTTAAATTAATTGAAAAGAAATCATCATCAATTAAAAATGTGTGAATTAAAAGAAATTCTTTATCATGTTATAAAAATCAATAGAATTAAATTAAAAGTAATCAACTCAACTCACATATCCTACCAATTAAAATTCACCTTAATTAATTAATGGAATCAAAGTTAGAGTATTTTAAGAAGCATAAGACATTAACAAACTAAATAAAAACCACTTAACTATCTTTAATTCAATCAATGAAGAAAATTGCTATCTTTTATTATTTAGGTTGGTTGTCACAATAGATAACTACTCACCATATATCTTATTTTTATGAAAATGAAATTTCAATTACAAGTATTTTATTTCTTCTATTCATCTATGCTTATATGTGCATGATTTTCTTTTCTTGTAGCCACTTTCAGGACGATTTATTTCATATTAGGTGAGAGAGGGATAGCGGTCTATTAATATTTGTGCAATTGGAGTTTTGTTTAGACAGATATGTCATGACAACAGCAAAATCCCGATGTTCAACAACAAGGAATAGATGTCCGTATGGATAAAGTAGAGCGTTGGATGGAAGACAAAAACGAGGACTATGTTGTGAACCTTGCACATCCACAACTTCCACCACCTCACCACCTCCATGTAATTTCATTGCTCTTAATTCAAAGGTGCAACACATAAAGGAGGAGCAGCGGAACAACAAGGAGGCGCTTGAGTGGATTGAAGAACAGATTGAATGGCGGAATTACATGATCGATATCATCCAATAATAATTCGAGTTTCAGGTTGGACAGGTGGATGATATGATGAGGACGATTTAGAACTGGCATGTGTCCCAATGATATTTTCCACCCCGTTCTTGAACTTCACGGGTATATCTTGTCCTTTACGCTTCATTTCTATTTACATTGAGGAAAATGTATAGTTCTACCTTGGGAGAGGGATTAGTTAGTCTAGTTTTTAATTTTTGCTTATTTTTATTAATTTTCAGAAAAAATTTAAAACAATAGTGTCCTAAAGTACATGAAAAAAAGATTAAAAATAAAACGAAAAAAATTGTGCTTTGTTTTTAAATCCATGGCTTAAGCAATGTAATATGATGATTTATGCCTTGACAATTGTTTCACTAGCATATATAATTTGAATATCATTTCTAAAGAAGTCAAGAATCTTTACTAACACCGTTTTATAATTTCCTATGATATAACTCTTTCATGTGTAGATAGCGCTTTAATGGTGACTTGAACCATAAATAGACATTAAAAAAAAAGAAAAAAAAGAGGAAAAAAAAATCTTCATGTTCCCCTTTTATGCCGTCTTCTCACTTATCCACCGATTATAGGGGGCATGGTGTGAGTTTTTTGAGAGAAAAAAATGTTTTTATTTATAAAACACCCATATTTAATGGTGACCCTTATGCTATTTTTTGTTACTGAAGAACGTTCTGGACCACCCAACAATGAAATAAAAAAGAGAAAAGAAAAGTAAAGAAAGACAAAAATTGTCAAAGCAGTATCAAAACAATGGGTCTAGAACATTTACTGGACAATTGTCAAAGAAGAAAAATTGTTTTGATAATCGAGAAGGGATGATTTGAGGGGTAATTTATATGGTGTGAATAGAGATAATGAGAAACTTTTGTGATAAATATTCCCTCGACATGTGCTTAGTGTAATTAATTTTTGACTTTTTGATTACGTCAATGTTCAAGCTATGGAAGTTTTCATATTCCTTTTGTTTTTCACTTTTAAGTTGAATTTTTATTTTGTCTTTTAGCTTTGCTTAGAGACAAGCAAAGGTTTATCCTGGGGGAGTTTGATATGTGTGTAAGCACACACAATTTATTGATGTAAACCTATTGTTTTGTTTTGTTTGAGTATTTTATATTGCGTTTCTAGTTTAGTTTGTATCTTTGGATTTGGATACTACTATTTCTTTGTTTTTGTGGCAGATTTGATCGTGTGAAGACGTGAATGAATCGTTGAGTTGATTATGGAAGGTCATTACAAATAATGATGTGAAGATGAAGCTCTGAGCGAGATCTTGGACGAGATTTGAAGATATTTTTGTAGATTCAAGACGATGATTTAATGCGTTGATCATTTGTGGACATGTTCGTGGTCGTTTGGTGATGTTTCGATGTCAAATGGATGTGTTTTAGCTGTAAGGATCAAGCCTGACCCATGTAACGATCATTACAGCCTTTGGAGACCATTACAGGAGTTCTAACCTATGTAACGACCATTATACTTAAGTGTAACTGTTGTTACGGCCCTATATCATGTTTTTCAGAGTTTCAAAGCTGTGTAACAACCGCTACAGGAGGCCCATAACGACCGTTACACAGGTCAATATGCAAGATTGGTTTTTTTTATTTGAAGTTCGAATTCCTTTAGGGTTTTTATTTTATAAATACCTGTGGATTTTTTGGAGAAAAAGGGAGTTTTAGGTCCTCGTTTTTCAGAGTTATCGTTCGTTCATTCCACACAAGCCCTAGGTTAGATTCCTTTGATTTCTATGTTTGTGGAGATCGGATCAAGGTGTAGGGTTTTGGATATCATTATTTAGTCATCAGATCTTTATTATTCAGTGTTGTATGGTTATCCTATCTCTATTAATCTTATTTTTCAGTGATGATGAAGCATGTTAATATGATGTATGTGATGATGACGATGACCATGAGTGAGTAGTCACTTTGTAGGAATAGGTTAATGAAATTCTACCTATATTTGATCATGAGATGAAGTAGATCACCTAAACCAGTTTCATATATTTTGATTGATGCATGAAATCTGACCTTAATCCATGATATGTTATGAAATCAATTAGTTTGGCCACCTATTGATATTGTAATCTAGATATTAATCACACTAAGTGATTAAGTTGATAGCAAATAGCGGTTCATGATTCAAGCTCATTGTCATGATGTTATGATTGAATGCATGTGAACATGATAGTTTAAGCTCATTGCAATTAATGTTAATGTTTTGTTTATTCTCTTGTTTTGAATCAATTTATTTATTTTTAGCATATACGAACTCATCGGTATATTAGGGATGAATAGGTTAGATTAATTATACAAACTCATTGGTAGTTAATATTTCAACAAATATAATACGTTATGCCCAAATGTATTGCAACCAAACCTTTCTAAAATAATGAAACTATATGATATACATCCTTGATTGATCTTAAAAAGGTAGAACGTAATTGATCAATCTTCCTATATTTATATCATATAAAGAAACACCTTAGTTCGCATTCTTTACAAGTTTAGATTGTAATAGTCTAATTTCATTTATTTAATTAGTTTAATTAGTAAAAAACAACCCCCCTCAAATTTACTACTCTTCATTAAGTTGGTAGAGTCTTGTCGTGATCATTGCAAGTCTAAATATTACATCAATTGTACCTGTGGGTTCAATCTTTACTACCACTATTGCAGTTAATTAGAATACGTCTAGTGTATGAGTAAGCATACAAATATTCTAATTTGAGCGTCTTGTAACGAGCGTGTCATATGAGATTATCTACAAATGAATTATTATGAAAGCACCACATGTGTGTGGTGGAATTTTTGTTTTTTTCTTCATCTTTGTTTTTGTCCAAAATTGTTATACTAAAAAATAACGATTTCTATTTTTATTGAGAAATTAATTTCACATCAAGTTTGGCATAGGCAAAATTTGCCAAGTAAAAACCTTATGCGTTGAGCAATTAACTATTTATAGAACAATTGTTATAATTTAACAATAACATCATATATAGCATGTTCATTGGGCTTGCTCTTACGTTGCAAAGAGAGAAACCAAATAAAGAAACTGGGAAACTTTCATTTCTAGGAGTATAACAAACTACAGAGACATCAGCTCTTTATCTCATTCACAGAACATGGAACTTTAGGGAAACAAAATCGAAATCTACAAAACAAACCATACGAAAATGAAAACTAGTATAACATGATCTCCTCTACAAGCTCAAGAGGACAAGACGCGACTGAGCTTCTTGTTCATCCCTGTGGCCTCCTTGACGGCCTCCGTGTGTCTTAGCCTGCAGCTGAGCCCCAGCCTACACAAAAAGAAAAGAAGAAAAAATGAACCAGCCTAACATAAATAGAAAAATCTTTAATGGGCTCGCGGCAACTTTGTCTGCTGTGATGGCCAATTTTTTTGCACCTTGTACACCTCATACCCCTGCACTCTTCACCACTCGATGGAATACGGCGTTTTTTGGGCCTATCAGGAAGTCTGCTCGAAGAAGGCGGATCCAATTCCACAACCGCTGACGTAGCTATTTGGTCAATAATTGATGAAGGGATAGAACGAATGACAGCCTCATAGCTCTTTCTATAATTTTCAACAGAAAAATACGAATCGATCATGCTGCTCACGGGCAAGGAAAACTTCATAATAACATAGACGGCATGCATACATGGAAAACCGTTTCCTGCCACATACGATAAGAGCAACTCTTCTCTCTCACATTTACAGACACTGTCGGATCCGACATCACTTCAAAAATGAGCTCCGAAGATCTCTTCACCATAAAAACACGTGATTTCTTGAATAAATCATTGATAGTCTCCAACATCCTAGGACATAAATCCCCATTCCATTGTTCTGCATCGCTTGGACGATTGTTGGACCACTCTATTAACTTCAAACAAATCTGATCAACCATTTGATTGATAGGAAGCTCCCTCAAGCCCAAAAGCCAAGCATTGGATGACTTCGCAGCGTTGGTTGTCATCTCGCCATAACGACGACCAACTGTAAAACTGATTGCCCACCTCTCCTAAGGCATAAGCGAAGCCATGAATTCTTTAGCTAGATCACCTCCTCTATTCTCAAATTCGTTCAACTTATCATAAAACTCGGTGATGGTTGGAGCACAGGCACAACCATGAAACTTATCAATGTTACGCTGTTTGTATGACGACGACATACTGGCATCTCTGAATCTGTCTTTCAAATTATCAGTCAAATGCCGAAGATAATAGGAAAGAGGATATTCTGAAAATACTTCCGGAAAAGGTTGTATAAGGCCTTGATTACGATCACAGACAAATTTGATCCTTTGTCCGAGAGGAATTACTTGACGAAGCTCCGAAGCACTGTTTTATTGAAATAGTGTCTCTGACTACAAAATATAAAAAAAATAATTGCTAACTGAAAAAAAGGCATACCCCTATTTGCATCTTTTTCCGTAGTTGTTAGTATGACTCCATTGAAATCACCCTTCAAGAATTTGCCATCAAGAAAAAGCAAAGGTTTATAGTAATTGAAACCGACGATTGAAGCATGAAGCGAAACAAATAGCCTCGAAAATTGATTCGATCCTTCTTCAGTGGTAAGTGTAACATGACTTCCTGGATTGGTACTGATAAGTGCCTCAATATATGGCTTCAACTTCAAAAATGACTCGGAAGAATCACCACCAAGCATCATCTTCGCCTTTTTTAGGGTTTTCCAACACTTCTTACATCACAAATCCAAACCATAGATGGTTTGAAAATAATTTCTGACCTGCTTCAGATTGAAACTTGATCAACATTTTGAATCAAATTCGACCAATAAGAAGAACGCAAGGGTTTATCAAAAATGCTCGATGAAGTAACATCCAACTGAAGCAACGATTCACGCACAACATCATCACCAAAATCATCATTTATCTCAGAATGATGATTACGATTGGAACTTTGAGTCCCAAAAATCTATGAAACATACCAAATCCCAGGCGCACTGAATCATTACGAAGGTGCACTGTTTGAGATTGCGACACACTGTCAGTACTTAGGCGTACTGTTTCCTCAAACCGGCACACTGTTTCATTTCCAGCATCAGAAACCACACTCGAACTCGTTCCTCCACACACAACATTCATATCAATTGATGATATATGATGACATCGCGACAGCTCAAACAACATCAACAAATTCTTCTGATCATTGAACAAGCATCTTTCATGACCAGGTATTGAATAAGAAAAATTGAATTCATTTGATGACGAGATTTTGAAACGATCTTGTACCTTTTCTATAACATATTCGAAATCCAAATCCAAATGATATAAAAATGAACTAGATATAGCCCCAAATCTACAAACAAATATGACCTTCTCATCTATTGAAACAAAAACGAAGATAATGATCACGATGACGATGATCACGACGATGATGATGATTTCGACAATGATGATAATTTCGAATGACAAATCTGATGATTTCAAATGAGAAATCTGATGATTTGAAAAAAAAAACAATAAAAAAGGTGACGATTATGACAAATGAGAGCGTTAGTTTTGGGGGAAAACAAAATTGTATCAAATGGGAATTATTTTTGCATGTTGTATGGAATGGGAAACTTTTTGTAAAAGATATACCCCGGAGGAATTTTCTGTATTAAAATTATGCAATTATTATTATTATTCTTATTGATAATAAGAGAAAATTACAAAATACTTATAAGAATTTTTTTTATTAAATGTACGTAATTTATTTTAATTACGAATCAATTATAAAAACATCGAAAGCCCGATATCATCCTTTCATTCCAAAAAGAAAATATAATCTTCATACATCAAATGTAAAAGGAAATATTATATTTACATATCTATTCGAAAAAAGAAATAATTATTTTCAAAATTTTTCTCTGATCCTAACGTTGCTCTAGTATCTTCATTGTGATCTTTGTCCACCATTGTTAATCACCAATGACATCGTCATCATCGAAAAAAATAGTGCGCAATTGTATAATTCAGTGTCTCTATTGACTCCGTCATCGTCGAAGAAAACAGTGCGTAATTTTGTATAAAACAGTAAACCCTAATTTTTTTAACCTTTTTGATGAAAAAGGGACGCCATTTTAAATAGATCGTCTCAAGGATCATTCGGTGTGCCACAATTAAACCATTACGTTGAGTTCATCGTCCTTTAACATACCATTCAGTGGTCATTTGGGAGTTAACTCAGTGTGTCGTCGTTCGTGTCATCTACAAAAATAGCGTCGGATGAGTTTGGTTGTGACATGAGTGGTGGTGACAATTGAGTTTGGTTGT
>JAOVYX010019779.1:0-17991 GCA_035668315.1 Drosera spatulata
TACGATATATATAACGTTACGTTATAACGTCGCACGTACGTTATATTTAACACGTGTATTTGTTAAACACATACGTTTCATCAATATAACGTTACGTATTCGTTATATCGTTCGTATTCTTAAATACCGTTATATATATATATATTTGTATATTTAATATCAAAATTTCGGGCTATTACAATCATCACACCAAACATGCACACATATAACGAAGTTCATCCATGGCATTTAGGAATCGTAATTAACATTATTTTACTTCCGCATGTACCCATGCATATGCATTATTGAAACCTTAGTTTCGTTATCGTATAAATTTCGTAATTAAGTATAATTCCTCATATCGCACATTAAGCATACAGATATTCAAAGAAGTACGTTCATGACATTTTAGGATCATTATTAGCATTAGATAGTGTCTTCTAATCTAATGCATGCACCCATGTATATATTATCGAAATTCTAATTGCGTTATCGTCTCAACGCATCAATCAAGCAAATAAGTATATCATCGCCCTCCTGCTGGTACCCTTTTCCTCATAATCATCATAACACATCATATTGATGAAATATTATGCACGAGATAGATCGAGAGAGATTAGGTTACCTTTGAAGCATCTTTAACCCTACTTTTACTTAGGGTTTAAAAAACTTTTAGAAACCTTAGAACCTTTGATGTCCAAAGTCATCATCTCGTTGTTCTGCTTTCTTCACCGTCATGTCCCCGTCGTCGTCACTGCCGGTGGCCAGAATGTGGCCGGAATGTCGTCGGAAAGGCTTCGTTAAGCCGTTTAAAACTTGTTTACGTACCAACTCCGATACCCATGACACCCGATGTCATCAAAGTATTTCGTCTTACTCTGCCATACTTTTTCACCGCTACTCGTCTGGCTTTGGCCGGAAGTTGGCCAGAAATCTTTGTTAAGGTGTTTTTAAGCTTGTTTTCATGTAATCTTCGAAACCCAAGACACTCGACATCACCAAGACACTTCATCTTACTCTGCAACTTTCTGTCATTGCTGACCATCGGATTTTTGGCCGGAAGTTAGCCGAAAAAATCACCGGAAAGCTCCCTTGTAGTGTTTCTCGATGGTAGCTCGTAGGGGAGGCCAAGGGAACCTTCGTGGCTGTTGTTTCATGTCGTGGATGGTTCCATGGTGGTCGTCGACGTCGAAAAAACTCTGACGAGGCTGTGACAGGTGGTGGTCGAGAGGACGACGAGGCAAATGAGAGGAAGAGCTGCGCCGGCTGCGATGGTTGTCCTCTGGCTGTTCTTCGACTTTTGGGAGGGATGAGAGTGTGATCATGGTGGCTGTCAGCTAGCTGGGGTGTTTGTCAATGTCCTCACACGACGACGACGATCATGGCGAGAAGTAGGGGAGAGCTACGAGCAGCTTCGCGGTTGCCGGGGTACGGTGATGGTGACGGTTTGGTGGTGTGATGTTGATGATGGTAATGACGGCGTGAAGGTGGTGGTTGCATGAAGAAAGTGATGATGATGACGGAGGTTGATGGTGGCGACATGTAGTGTGTTTGGTGGTGATGGCGGTTCGACGAGGACGACGCGAAGGAGAAGAAGAAGCAGCTCAGTGATGACGAGTGATGGTGAAGTTGATGATGGCGTGGTGGTTGTCTTGGTTATAGCGTGATGATGGTGGTGGTTAGGTGAGGTTATTGGTGATGGCGTGCGTGGTGGCTGTTTGGTGGAGGGAAAGAAGTTTGGTGAGAAGAAAGTGAATAGGAAAGGAGATGGCGGGAGGGTTTAGTGAAATGGTTTCGGTCCCTCGTTATATTTTTGTCAGTCTGTATTTATCTCAATTTCGTAATATTGATCTTTCATTAATTAATTCGTGTCGATTTAATTATACCAAAACTATTAATATCGTATTCCATTTAATAATATAAACTTTCTGGGATTAAAATCGTTACTCCTAATACGCATCATTCTTAACGTTATAACTTTACATTTTAACATAACGTTAACGTTACTTATTCGTTAGTTTTATTCGCGCATTATAACGTTATCTATTCGTTATATTTATTTGTTCGATATATCGTCATCCGTTACGTTATAATATTATAACGTTGTTTATTCATTCGTTATATTTATTCGTGCGATCATAACGTCTCTCGTTCGTTATATTTATTTATACTTGTATAATATACGTACTTTATGTATATTTAAATAACGAAAATTTATACGTACTTTACGAATATTTAAATAATGATTTTTTTATGTACGTATTTTTCGTATATTTAAATAGCGAAATTTTCGGTATATTACAGAACTTCTATCGATTGTAATGGGAGAAGATCAATGTGACAGGACATGGAGACAATATCGGGCTATCTTGCTATGAAATATAGTGGGCATGCATTAAAACCTCTCCATACCTTGACCTATTATTTCCTTCTATGAAAAGCTAGCTTAAATTCAAACGTACAAACTACTTAATAACATCTTACATATAAATGTTACATATCATAGCTTGGCGCCGTTAACTTTCAATGGACACATAACAAGTACGTTGCCCTAAGAGATAATATCTTATGGAAAACCCCAAAAGATAAATAAAAAATTAAGGAGTTGGGACCAATATTGGACCAGGGAACACATGATACCAATCAAAGTTATCAGGCATTGATCCAACCGTACGTATACTCTCTATATTCAAGATCCAATAACTGTACAATTTCTGTTTTTTTTCAAAAAAAAAATTTTTTGACTAATTCTAAAAAAAATCATATCTATTTTTTTTTTTTTTTTTTTTTGTAAAAAAAAAGAAGAAAAATGCAGAACGCCATGATCAACATGATGGATAGTAGATCTTCAAGTGAGCAGGCAAGCAAGGCGACCGTTTCCAAGCCCTAGAATGCAACCTCAAGATCTCCTTGGCCCGTTCCTTGGTCTTGATCCCGCAATCCACCTGCAGCACCAGACACAGGTTCGCCACGGCCCCCACCTCCGCCATCTCCGCCACCACCTTCCCGCTCCCGGCATTCCTCGCCACCGATCCAAGGACCTTCACCGCCCTGTCGCTGGCGGCGTTGGACACCCTCAGTATCTTCTTCGCCACCACGGCGATCCCTGCCTCGTGCTGGACCAGCTCCGCCCTCCCCTCTGCGCACCCGCAGAGCTGGTCCAGCACGTTCAGTGCCAGCTCGCACAGTCTCCGCTCGTTGTTTTCAAGATCCAGGAGCAGGTCTATGATGCACTTCACTGCACCCGCCTCCACTGACTTGACTCGGTTCCTTCCCCACGGGTTCAGCTCCGATAACAGCTTCAGACACGACTTCAGCTCGTTCTTCGACGAGATCTGCTTCGAGTTGATAAATGTGATCAGCTCTGTGAAGAGAACCTGGCTGGCAGACATCAGCTGGTTCGGGTCAGCAACTCTGTAGAGTCCGTGAAGGAGCGAGATGCTTATCGAATACGTCTGATCTGGAGTCTGATCTTTCTGTCTCAGCACGTGGATCAACGAATCGATGATCTCATCTTTATTATTATTTTGATTGATCAGACTCCTCAGCTCCGAGTCAGACGGCTCGAGCTGGTGCAGGATAGACATAGCATCGCGAACGTCGCCCATGTCGTCCCTCCTAGCAATCACCGAGGCCAGAAACAGCACTCCGCCTGCGGCCTCGACGTGCTTTCTGTTCCTATGATCCTCGACCATTGACTTGAGTCTGTGCAGACACTTATTCCGACAAGTGGGATGCCTTTTCGCCTCCGCGATGAGCTTACTGATCTGGGAGACGTTGACGGGGGATTTGGGAGTCGGGATGCGCTCCACGCCGTGGGACGAGTTGAGGATGCACCAGGACTGGATGAGGCGGCGGAGGTTGTGGTTCGGGATCAGGTGAAGGCGGTCAGAGGCAGAGATCGGGAGCTTCGTGACAGGGCAGCAAGAGGCGGCCGAGGAGGAGAAAAGCCAGCGTTCGATGCTATCGCGGTCGTAGGTGATGCCGCTGGAAATCGTCACCGGATCCTTCATAAGTTGTAAGGAGATCGGGCAGAGGAAATGCGATGGGACTTCGATCTCGTCCATATTTATATGTGTGTGTCTATACAAATACAATCTGTACGTTGCTTTGCTTTGTTTGGCTCCGGTCTCTCCGGTCAATGAAGTTCTGATCGATTGATGGATTTGGATCTGTTAGTGTTTGTGTTTGATGAGATGATGGAATGTGTGTTTTGGTGAGAGAAAGAAAAAGGAGATGGTGTATATATATATATGAGGGGTGGGAAGGGAGAAAGGGGCAAAGCTAAGAATTGGTTTTGCGAGTGGAGAAAAATCGAAAAGTCATAGTAGAACGTTGGAGATTTAATTGAATTTTTCCCGGAGGGGGACTTTTTCTGTAATATTATTAACATTTAATATGCTTTGGTGAAGGGTTAAAAACAAAACAGCTACCCAGAAGCAGAGACCTTTTCTGCGTTGTTTATTTCAAAAAATAGTTCGAGTCTTTTTTATTATCCTTCTTCACAAAATAATGGCAATGAGAGCCCAGGTTGATCGAAGTTAGTTTTAATTTGTAATATATGTCGGGATGTATACAAACTATAAGTACAACAACATTTTACAAAAGTTCTTCAAATGATGTAATAGATCCTCAATCACGGAAAAGAACACCTATCTTGCTTCGCGAAAAAAAAACACCAATCTTCAATGCTTCGGTTTATAATCGCAAATACTGTTGTTTTCAAAGAACAAATAAGGGATCGAAGATGGATATATAGATGTTGAATAATTAAAAATCGATCAAAAAATGTGTTTAAAAGCATAAAGATGCATTTGTTGGATGAAAGAATACGAATAGGATAGTTACCCGAAAGGACGCACGACCGTGCCACCCTACACACGACCTAAGCCAGGCTGTGCGTCGAAAGAATGCAAAAATTTGGGCCAAATGCATGCACGACCATGTCACCTTGGCACGGGCCACTCTAGGCCGTGCGTGGATTGAGATGCAATTTCATAACATTGGCACTCACGGTCGTGCGAGAGCAGACATAAGCTACCCCAGACTGTGCTTCGCATCATTTATTCAAGCTCAGGTTCGACTTCGCACTCACATGTTTAGGTTCAATAACTCACTCACTCACATTCAACTAAATCAACATGGGATAATCCTATTTATAAGGACATTGTCATTTTATAAGAACTCCAATGTGATTTTGGTTTGACAAACAACCACATTGCTCATTTTGCATTCAACACGTGTAATTAAGTTTTCATATAAATTTAATTATTTTCATGTATCCCTAATAATATTTAGGGAGCAATTCCAACAATATGAATGATTAATATGTCAATATGTGTAATAGGATAAGTTTTTTACTAATTGAAAATCTTGCAATGACTTTGAGAAAGAGGTGTGATGATGATTTTTGTGGCTTGATGAAAATGGTCCGCTGATATAAAAAGCGGATCATAGTTAGAGTAATGGCATTTCTTTTATCCGATCATAGCGTCTTTCTCTTCTTCTTTTACTCTTGCCCATTACTTACTTTAAATTAAAATTTATAACTAGATCATTATAAATAAGTGGATAATAATGAAAGCATTAGTACTAAAAAATGGAGAGATTAGAAAAATAAGAGCAACATTGGAGTAGCCGTGGATGGATGGCGTGTGGATAGTAGATGACAGGTTGGCAATCGAAGGGGCGGTATTTGACGTGTTGTGTTAAGTTTTGCCACCTTTGACTTTTACCATTTTTGTGCGTTGTATTTCGCTTTAACTGGAGGCAAATGGAATCCTCCATCGGTCAAAACCAACATGTGGGCAGAGCATAGGAGGAATCTTTCATTCCACCCCCACAAAAACCATTTCCTCCTCACTTTCCAATTCCCTCTATTTGTGGGCAGGCAGGTTGGAAGGTTCATCTACCAATAATCCGGATGGTATAGTCTGACGTCCGAGCCTCTTTATTCCGTATAAATAACATATTAAAAAATTTAATTAATTATTTCGTTTGATTTTAATTGTAAAACGATGATCATATACGTCTCTAATATTAAGGCTCGAATTTGAGATTTGTTAGGAATAGTCAATCCATATCAGATAAACGAAGGTATTATGAGTGTATGTATAGATTTAGAATCACTTCATTTCTATATTCATTTTGTCTCATAATCATTACAATATGGACATATTTTATATTATTTTATACGTATAAATATAAGTTTCGTTTTTATATTAAATCACGTTTTATTATCTCGCAATATGTATTATATTGAAATATATAACTTATATAATCATTAATGTTTTACGATAAATTTATATAAATTTATATTTGATCGTCGTTATATACATATAAAAAATTAAAACGTTGTAATAATTTCGGATTAGTTTTGAAATTCGTGGTGAATTGTAATGTTATCAAAGTTTTCATTTCATTTTCTCAACGCAAATAAAGAAATAAAAAAATAAAAATGTGAGCAAAGTCAGAGTCTGAACACTTAATGACTAGCCAAGGGGATGGAGTGTGAAAGGGAGTTTGGTAGAGTGGAATTAGACAAATACCGTTGGAACTTTGCTCACACTTTTAGGGCTACCGACATGGTGTGTGGTCAGAGCGAGCATTTGATTTTGGGCTGCCCCTCGATCCCAAATTTCTTGGACTCGGTCCTTTTAGGGCTCTTTCTCACAACAGAAACGATAATTGTGACACCTTTGATAATTTAAAAAATTAAAAACATAAAAATGAGAAGTTTCGTTTTTCACATTTATGTATTTCGTTTATTATATTCAAATTATAACGGTTTGAATCGATAAGATAATTTATGTATTGAATTAATAAAAAATGATAATTTTATCCTTATGAGTGGATAAGATAAAAAAATAAGAAAAAAATAATAATGGATGAATTGATATAATATAAAATAGGGATATTTTGATTTTTTATGTGAAAAAATTATTAAATATAAAAATATTATAATTTGAACGAGACATTCAAAAAAACGAAGGGAGTAATAGAAACAATTTTTTCTATAAAAGACAAAACTATATAACCTGAATTATAATCACCTTTATTTTTTTGGGTCAGGAAGGCATAGTCCTCTGGCGTAAGGTTATGGGCAAAGAATGCCGGGTATGATATATGTGTGTCTGATAAAAAATAAACAGTTGAAATTAAACGATGAAAAATATATAATTAAGATTAAAAGATAATTTTTTAATCCTAACTCTTGATTTGTGTTACTTTAATCCTCACTATTTATTTATTATCAAATACATTTATATCGTGACATTACTCCTATATCCTAAGTTTATTCAAGGAATCAGTTTTGGTGTACATACATCACAGAAATCAGCCAACAAAATATATAAATTGAATCCCTTCTGGTGGGCTGGCGAAGACAATAGTTATGGCACTAACTTCGACATGCGTACAAGGTTTGTGTTGCATCGTGCGTAGTAGCATAGGATGGAGCGAAATATAATGACCATTCGTTGACACTTATCGATGAATGTTTTAAGAAGTTTTGTCACTGATATTGAATAACATTAAGGAAATTTCTTTTTGTCACGTAAGTACATACTTTATAACTTAGGTTCTGATTGGCATGCTAACGCAAAAGCATTCAGCCTCAGATACCATTACTATATTCCAATTAATTTTTTTTAAAAAGACTATTCTTTAGATGACCCCTAGCTACTTGTGTAATCACTCTGATCTAGCTAATATTAGTGCAAATAGACTAAACACGCGCGTCCCTCTAAAAGTTAATTTAATCTACTAATTAAAGCTAGCATATGATGATTGTGGGCATGTTAATTAATCTATGATCATTGAGATCGGATCTCAAAGTAGTAGGACGCGTTCCATTCAATCGAATGTCATAAAAAGTACTCTATGATATTGTCTATACATCAAAACCATATAGTAAGTTTTTGTGAGTTGAGCTGCATACATAGGAGTAATTGTTAAAGAGAAATCGGTTCAATGGTAAGTCATTCTTTCCGATCCCATGAATTTGATATATTTTAAAAACATCAAAAAATGAGCTTTTTTAATAGACAATGTATCTACTTAGACCTTCGGGGCCAATATATCTACTTTTGTCTTGTTTCTATTATTGCAAGATCTGAATCGTGAATTACCACACCGAATTCCATAGATCGATCGATTGTGTAGTTAAATATGGTCAATATAAATGTTGGTCCCTTTGTCCTCCACTTCTAGTTAAGTTTCTGATTGGATGGCAAAAAAACACTTTTCAAATTACTTCCTTCATCTGATAATACAGGTAAGTACTGCGAAAATAACTCACTGAATAATGACGTTGACGCTCGAAGGTCCATATTATTTATATCGATTACGTAATATGTTGAACAAGACTTTATACACGTACGTACGAAAAGTGAGGTCATATTTCATTACATAATGTACACCAAGTACATGCATGGTTATAGTTAGGTATATTCAAAATTTGACTCAGAACCTTAGATCCCGCGATCTATTTTGGTAACGAATGCGAGTTCTCTTCACTGATCATGTTCTCTATTATTCATATAGATGACGTTTGACATAGTGATGGCACGATAGTTTCTCATCCTGATGTAACACTCAATCTCGGTCGTTGTTGAAATTATTGAACCGGGTCGTCCTTACAATCGTGCATTGTAATTAGTCCGTGCAGAACGGAAGGATGGTTTGATTCAAGAACCACATTAATTGATCTAAGATCATATACATTGGTAGTGATACATTGCATTGATAAGTTGAACAAGACTAATGGCAATTTTCATGTGGATTGTACCTCTAACCTGGTCATAATCTGCGCACATCATATATTTTGGTACCAACAATTTAAACTGATATTCCTGTTTAGAATTCAATGCCAATTTTTGGGCTGGATTATCTTATATTCGAGAAGTGAAGTAACGAAATGTTCAAAGTCATTAGATGAAGTAATTTTTGTGTTAGAATATTCCACTGTAGTATTTTCCGTGAAACTTCGCTTTTCAGGTATCACAACGATGACAAAACCTCATCCGACGACGAAATATAACCATAAAATAGGTCTTGAATCTCGAATATTTTTGACCCATTTGGTCGCTTGCCTCCATAGTCTAACTAGCTTAGATTGTGCCCTCTTCGTTTCTCCAGAGATATAGTAGTGTAACTAAGATCCTATTGCAATTGTTAGCATTCGGTCCTTGAAACTATTGCAGACTAATATTGCCGACGCGAGCTTGATTTCACATCACAAGTATATACGTAGGTTCTCACACCATACATGATGTAATAAGCTTCGAATCGTCGATCCTATTACCATTGAATATCGTAGATAAGGTGAACATTTTAGGTACTTGGAATGCGTAGATTCGAAAAATTATCAAATAGATGTCATTTTAGAGCTCCTGAATCGTTGTCTACAACGATCCTCGTTCATGATACGCATGATACTTGACAATTTTTACACAATTACATTCTAAAGGGGGCGAAGTGTCCTCGAATGTCCTGGTAAACGTCACTGAACTCATTTGCTTCGACTATCTGCTTGCTGAGCTGCAAAGCTCTATTGAGAAGGCAAATTACATTCATCAGGTTGTGTAATAAACAAGGCGTGAACAACGAGCCAAAACAGAGAAATGTTTCTAAAAGACTCAATTCCGGCAACTACAACAAACTGCGATCATCTCCAGATGCAGCTGAAACTTAACCAACACAACCAGATTTCCACGCATCAATGGCGGCTACAATCAAGGAGAAAGAATAGTGAACGTGAAAAGCGAGCGGAAAGTGAGAAACAGAGAGAACATCTCTATACCTTAGAAACAACAGATCATCAGGAAAGAGTTCCTTTTCTTGAATTACACAAGCTCACCACATCTATTATACATGAACACATCTTTCAACGATCCCAACACAACACTATCCCACAAATCGCACAACACTATCCCGCAAATCGCACGTGTATAACAAGAACGCCTAAAGAATTATATATAGACGTTAACTAATGAGAAAAACACTGTAATTAATCAAACCTGATCGAAAAAACCCTGATGTAGCAGCAGCCTGTCGACATAATATACACAGGGCCAACTCCATGGAAACAGCTAATCCAGCCTCTACAGAATACAATGTAACCTCAGCTCCTCATTCCGCTTCCCGGACTCACCCCTTGTTCTGCTTCCTGAACTCACCGACTTCCCTGTCTGAAGGCCTACCAAAAACCATGGTGAAAAAGCAGTACCACACAACAGCCTTCAAAGACCTTGCAAGCTCAAGATATCCAGCTAGCAATATGCAGCACAACTCTGACTTGTATACAACATTCCCGCTCCATACAAATTATATCCAAGCAAGAGACCGCTCATTCGCACCTTGAGGACGGCCTCTCGTTGGTGTTGGTGGTCGATTTGCGTTTAGCTCCTGTTTTATTTCCACACATACAAAGAAAGCAGAAACATCAGATAAGGAAATGTCCATGCCTTTCGTTAGTAGTTGACATAAGAACAAGTCATCAGCTAAACCTGCATCCATGTATCTTCTATGTGTTGATGCTCGGGAGATGTTTCAGGCGACGTAAGTGCAGGAGGCAACGGATGAATAAGTTTAGGGACTACGACAAGATCCCTGCCTAAAACTAAGATAGCCCCAGCATTGTTTGCGGTACCTAGGAAGAAGCAAGAAATGGAGTTAGCTGGGTGATTCGTATTATAAACATGTTTCAATGTCACGTTGGGAACTTCCACATACCACAATAATTGGTAGCCGAAAAAAGGGTAATCAAATGTCCCTGAGCAAAGCGTTCAAAACCATCCATGACGCATTCGTGTGCGCGCACGATCAGCTGAAGATCGTTGTTGTTACAGAACTCCATTACACGATCAGGCTGCAAAAGTAGTTAGACGGTCAAATGGTTATTGTGGTCAAGTTACCATGGTTAAACAAAGTATCCACACATACAGGACGTAACAATTTTCGAAACCATTACCAGCAAACACAGTTAGAAATATTGTAACTAGTTGGTTTAGTTTCATTACTGGACGCCCCAGGGGCAGATATCCCTCGTGATCATGCTCGACCTAACCTTGTAGCAAATCATCTATGTCCAGTCCAGTTCGCTTCCAGGAAATATAAAGGGTACGGTAGATACAAATCAGCACCTAAATTATTCCTTGAAGAGAAGTCAAACTCACCCCAAATGTCACGAGACCTGGACCTCTAGCATTTGGACGCAATCCTTCAACACTATCATTTTCTGTTGGATCGGACCTGCATGAAAAACTCGATCAACTTAAATTCATATAAACAATTCTAAGAAGCCATTATGCTGTACAAATCCTAGACAAACAATATCAAGAACTAACCACAACAAATCCATAAGAACGATTGATCCTGCCTCCATTGTAATAGGGCGCTGAATATTTTCAATCTGATCCACGCGGTTAATTGATCGTCCAATACCACCATGCATGCAGATAATTTTTTTCTCAATAAGAGCAGCCAAAGGAAGCCAATTGAACAACCGGTTTATCCTATGCCATGTCCATATTCCATCTCTTTCACCCTGTTCAAGTTCTCAGGAGGTTGAGAAAAAAGATAAGCTTCAGTAGCATACAATGTGAAGTAGTTTCATAACGTAATAGAGTACCATGCGCTCAATGCACTCAATCCTGAAGCCAAACAGGGCATTTATATCGGCAGCTTCATGGTTTCCACGAATTAAGTGGACATTGACAGGATACTCAACCTGTTGTTAACATCAAACAAAGAGTAAGTCCACCATATTACAACGAAAAACAAGAACAGGAAGCAAAAAAGGCATCATTAGAGCAACAATCAAGCAATATCGGTACGACTGTACCTTCAAAGCAAGTAAAAGGACAATTGTTTCCAAGCTATGCTGGCCGCGGTCAACATAATCTCCCAAGAATAGGTAATCAATATACCTGAAAGTCAGTTACAGCAATCAGAATCTGCTACATTAAACCTTAAATAAAGCAAGCCTCGAACAGCTTGTGCAGGCAACAAGTGAAGAAGTTAATGCCCTATGATGGTGCTTTGTGAGAATCAATATGTTCTTACCTATGATGTGGGTAACACATGACCAAAGGCAGATGTGGAACCCTTAAAATCTCCAACCAACAGCATAACTACCACACTACCAAACAAGGGCAGACATGCGGGATATTATCCCCCGAATAAATTGATCCTATGAAGGAGAACTATGCAAGAGAACTAAAGCATTTAAATAAAGATGCAAGGGATGAGAGAAAAAGCAATCTTTACTGAAATTTAAACCTATACTGCAGCTCGAGAGCAAAGAGAAAAAAAGACCATGAGAAGAAGCTTCCAGGAATCACAACTTACGCTATATCTCCAGCGGTAGATGGAGCACCATATTCATCAAAAAGACGCATGAGATCGCCAAATTGTCCGTGCAAATCACCAAATATTTTGATGGGAGCTCTTAGTTGAAGTACACTTGGTTCACTAGAAAAAATCCTTTCAGCACTGTCACACAGCTCTGCTATCTCACTGCAGTCCAGGAAAAATTGTCGGCGAACAGGAGGTTTCCAACCCCTGGGCTTGAGAAGATGTGCTATAACCTAAGAGGAAATTTTAAATTCTTGTAAGCAGGAGGCAATAACAGCAGGAAACAGAAGTAGAAAATAAGTAGAAACTAATGTTATCGATTATAAGGTCCACGTCAAGAAATTGGTTAAGTTCTTAATTACATTCTTGGTAGTTGGTATGCTTTTAGGAGTAAAAGCAGCAGACGAATTCAAATAATACCTTTTTTGGGACACTGTTGATGGACATCTGGCGATCTAAAAGTTTCCTAGCAGCAGTAGCATTTTCAGGAGTACCATAACTGACACGTCGGCCTTCATTTTCAAATTGATCAATAGAAAGCTGCCTGACCATGCCACCCAAAGCGCCACCAGTTTCTGCAGCTACCACAACCTGCAGAAACCATAATAAGACATCATCCGATACTGAGACATCAAAGTAGCATCTTTCATACCACAAATTCCATCACGTGGGCTTAATAAATCATCAATAAGGTATTTAATCAACACTAACAGCCCGATGATGCAGCCTCACACCCGCAGGAGGAGTACTATTTGATGCAGCAGAATCAGGCTTAATCAATGACGAAATCGGTTTCCCACTAGGGGTTGCCTCTGCACCGCCATCCCTTGATGGAATTTCAACTTCGCCATTAACTTGCCGAGCTTTTGCAGCAGCTAATGCAGCAGTAATAGCCTCCGCTTCAGCTGCCGAGGCTTCAACCAAATACTCGACACCTTTACTAGGCTTCCTGCACCCAAGAGCTTCTAAACATTCTGACAAAAGCCAATGATGTATAGTCAACCAAAACACTGGAAACATAGCTAGAGCTTACCTGGAACCCTGGAGCATGGCATTTTCATGGCTTATATCAGCATAGATATCGCCATTTACAGGAGGAGCAACAGGACTTCCAAGAATAACCGCACCATCAGGAACAGATTCAGGGGAAGATTGTCTTCCTCTTTCATCACTGAATCCATATCTGGTGGGCGAGCATCCAGCCTGTACATCTGATGCAGCAGCAGCTGCTGCAGCATGAGAAGCTGCTGCAGTTGTTTCAGCAGCAGCAAGATCTTCAGCAAAAAGTAAGTCATCCAGTAGCACCCCTGTAAAAAATGTCAAGCTTCTATTAGTATTCAATTTGCAGAAGCTTTACCCAGCAACAAAAAAAGAACTGAGATCCCAGGTCTCACTACAAACAAAAGCAACAATATTAAGGACATAAGGATGTAGGCTGCACGCAAGAGGGAACTGAGCTTTAAGAAAATGGACACCTACCACCACGCAAACCACCATAAATAAAAATCAAGTCACCAACCGCAGCAGCTGCGTGTCTGCAACGCCTAGTCAATTCAACAGAAGCATCGCCCCCAGCAGCATCTGCACTGTATCTGCCTGTTCTAGGAGTAGTTACAACGGACTTTGTATCACACCAAACTCCTGCTGCTGTGTCCAGCACTGGAAGCAAAGAGCAAGGCATTACTATTTTTGGCTGCAGAATCTCAAATGAGACCCAGCAGGAAGACAATAATTGATTTCTCCTAATACTTCAAGAATCTAGCTTCATGTCATCAACTTGTTAACCAATATCAAAAATTAATACCAAGAACAGTAAAAGAGACGGAAAAAAAGACATGAGAATAAAAGATAAAAAAAAGACATAAGAATAACCATGCATGATGTACCTGCAACACTAGATGAGTCTTCTACCATGCGCCCACCACCAAGTGCTCCCCCAGATACATGCAGCCGTGCATTGACAAAAACCTATGAAATTCCAAGTTGTACTAAGACAAGTTCGACTCCGAATCAATACAACTTAAAGAAACCGATAAAAAAACCTACTGCGGCATGCTGATATCTTGGAGATGGTGAAACGCCAGGAGCAATTGCCCATTCCCAACGTCCATCCCTGTGTTTAGCAAGGCCATATGCACTTGCAAGTGGCTGCACAAGACAATAAAGAATTTGGATGAGCTTTGAGCAACTGAAAATTCATACCACTCGAGATGAATGAAAATAAAGATCCAAATAAAAATAATAAGCTACAGCCCCATTGCTGCTCTTAACACTATATTTTGTCAAATCTTGCAATCTTGAAGCATTGGGCTTTCAAGTTTCAAACTCACCACACTATTTGCATCCCGTCCTCCACAAAGTAGAAGAAGACCATCAGAACGAGCACTTGCAGTTGCATACCTGAAGCATGTTAAATGTGGAAAAAATCGACAACAAAATCCAAGAGTGATTCCCTAAGCATTGAACAGGCAAGGTGTTCAAACACAATCTCCGCACAATCCTGGTTCAAGGCCAGGTAGTGCGAGGGATAACCACCGGAAAAAGTAAGCTGAGACTGAGAGTTTAAAAGGAGCAATTGATATCCATAGTCCAGACTCCAAGTATCAACCTATATCCATGAGAGCCTGACTACCGAGGAAGGATCCACATTTCAACTCTCAAGGTGTACTATAACTTACATCTAACTAGCACCCGCAAATGATGATCATAACCACGAAGCATGCAACACAAAATAGGGAGAGAAGGTTTACATGCATGGAGGAGGACCTTCGCCCTCAGGTTCCAACTTCCTCCATTCATAAGGTTTGGCAGCTGTGTCTAACGCCCACACATCAGCCAAAGGTCGCTTCCCTGCACCATATAACTCGATAAACCTCATTCAACAAAAGGTAAATTGGATCATCCATCACTGTGCAGAAAAACGTAAAGCAGAGAGAGTCTAACCATCATTTCCACCAATGGCCATAAGATATCTCTGCCCTACGAGAGCCATCACATGTCCATAACGAGGGCCTGGTCCAGGTCCTTGTACGACGACCCTAGTTTAATTTCAGTATTTTAGTAAATCAGAAGTTACTGAAATAAAATAGACAAAAGGGAAAGAAAGAACTAGCTGAAGGCAACTGCAGTTCCTAGTAAAGTATCTGACCTATGCCATCGCTGTTTTTGTTGCGTAAGGTCGAGGACATGAAGATCCTCCGCAGACAAACCAGCCGGACCAATTCCACCCTGCGAAAGGTAAAAGGCAAGAAAGCAAATCAGGCAGCGATAGAATAAACTATCAAGTAATTAAGGCACTACGGCAAATCCGAATGGCAAGTGCAATGAAGAGTGCCAACCTGAATCACCACCATTGTCCCCACAGCAGTAGCAACATGGGCTGCTCTTGGCGTTGGTGGTTCTCCTATTGGAGTAATCCTATCATAATCTATACCCATTAATCACTATTCAAGAAACAAATTATGCACTGGTTCAGGCACTCGGATTTGTAGGCATATATAACAAGAACTGCAACTCACCTGGACCATTTATTGGTTAAGACGTCATAGCAATGAACATCGGCAGTTGCACCTGCCAATCCTGCAATCGAGAGAAGAACAATTTTATTTGCTTTACCTCTCAAAAAATGTACCTTACACTGAAGAACAAACCAGTACACGTGGTATGGTCATTTACAAACTCTATTACCAGAATGATTCAACGCACAAACCAACCATAAATATTCATCACAACGAGAAATTAATTAATTTCAACTCAAGTATTCCAATACTATGCTTAATCATTAACAGCTTCACCCTAACAATAGAAGGAAATCTTTTTTTGTGAAGCGGTAGATTGACTAAGAAGGAAAGACGTCACCGCTAATCAGTTTCACCTAGGTTGAACAGAAATAACGAATAATCATGTACACAACACCAACAAATCAAAACACAAATCATGGCATCTTTCCATAGAAACAACTTGACTTGAGCAACTTCAATAAGTGGGAATCAAATCACCACAAAACAGATTTATATCACAACAAGTGCAGCAAAACCAACATTGCCACATCAATTGCAGACCCACATCAAAAATCAAAAAGTTAGGGCTTCCTTCTACTCAAAACAACCACAAGATAAACCACTGACAGCATTTCAAGCAACAAACACTTTGAATCCAAAGCAAATTTGAACCCGACAGCAACTTCATCTACGAATCAAAACAGAACATACTAATGCCAGCACTCCCAGCCGGCGAGGGGCTCGCGGTGCCCCCAGAATTCCCCTCAAGCGCCGTCGCACCACCAAACAATATCAACCTCGGTCCGACATACCCCGGCGTCCCCTCCTCCCCAATCGCCGGCACAGCCGTCAACGTGTGGCCACATCTCGGCCCCGGCCCATCCTCTTTCTTCTCCATCACCGCATTCACCACCGTATACGTCGGCGCACACCTCGGCCCCACCACCACTCCTCCCCCTTGCTGCCCCTGCTGAACCGCACTCCCTGTCCCCACCGCCACCGCCGTCGACGGAGACGAAGCAGCTTCGTCTCCGTCCCTCTCCATTGGAATCGCTGACGCCGGTGGAGTGTGATTCGACGGCGGAGCTTGATCGGTCTCCGGTGCCATCGACGAATCCACCTCCATGGAAGCACGAATCGAAGAAACGGATTCCGAATTCGAGAATTTCAGAGGATTGAGATGAGATCGGAGCTCGAATTGGGGGAATTGCGCATTGAGAGAGATCGAAATTGGGGGAAATGGGGGACAGGAATTCGAATTTGGAAACCCTAGAGTTCGAATTTGGGGAAAAAAAGGAAATGTGAAAGGAAAATGGAATTTTAATTTTGTTTTCTGTTTTGTGTGTGTTTTGTCGACACGAGAGAAAATGAAAATGACAGGTTGGTTCACTGCTTCTTGTTTGTTCTATCTTCGATTTTGCTGCTCTCTTGATATTCTATTTTTTTGCGATGTCTGTGTTTTCTATGGCGGATAGTTAAGTTTATTTTTCTGTGTCGCTTTTTTTTTATTCTTTTTTCTGACTGTTTCTTTTGTGATAGCAGGGGACCGAGTCGGAGACTAGGATGAGACAATCATTTTAGATATGGTATTGGAAATGAAGGACATGTAATCAGCAATTCCTCCGTCTTTTAGTAAATAACATGGGAGTTTTAATATTATTTGACTTAAAAATCAGGTTCATCAAATAATAATTTTTTAATTTTTTAATTATATTTATATTTTGGATAACTTTATATAGAATATATATAATTATTTATTTATTATAATAAAATAAAAAAAATCATCAAATAATCTTCAATATTATCCTAAATAATTTTTATCTTTTTTGAACCTAAAAAATTAGTATTTTTTTTTTTTTTCGATGAAAAAAAGAAGAAATATGATCTTTAACCAATACACTTCAATGTCAGAAAAAAGAGAAAGAATAATCAAATCAATTTCATTTAATTTTTGAGCGAAATAGTTCTGCCATAAGATTATCTTAGTTTTTATACTAACTCTCTCAAATTACAATGAGTTAAATCATGGATTGTTACTGTTATTGTTGTTTTTTTTTTTTTTTTTTTTGCACCCTCTTAACACGTGTCACATCAATGTAACATTAGGCAAGAAAAAATAAAATTTCATTATAATAAAATAGATAAAATATTTCAT
>JAOVYX010019780.1:0-17990 GCA_035668315.1 Drosera spatulata
TAACCTTCTCTGTGGGATCGACCCCTACTTCCACTACTACATTTAACTCCTTATTTATAGAGTGAAGTGGGATCTTACAAATATAAAATTTGACGTGCTTGCGACGGCACGCATCACTCCACATGAGCAAATAGCCGGCCTCCCTTCACCAATTTTGTTTATTTGTTGGTACGGCCTCATATTGGATCACGATGCACACTTTATTCGGGTAAGAAGGTGGTTGGAATATGAATGCTTATAGCTTGTTGTCTTGTTCGGGTTGAACCCTTGTCCTTGCATGATTACAGTGTATACATATTATGATCCTCACAATCATTAAGGGATATTGAGGGGTGCCTTGTTAAGGGATCGTTCGGAGATACGAGGATGAATTCATGCAATGTGGCAAGAGAGGAAAATGAACTGGTTTGTAGAAATGTGTGTTATGACTTTTGTTCAGTTTGTTCTTTTGAGTTTCTCATTTTACATTATACTTGTTCTTTCTTGTGTGTTTTCTTTCTTGGTTTGAGGAGTTTCATGAGTATATAAACACGCATCGTTTTCTTAGTCAAAGTTGTTTGTTTGTGTCAATTTTCTTATTAGTTTGAGTCGTTTTTGTTTTTTTATTATTTAGAACATCGATACTGTCGTATTTCGTGTTTTCATTTACAGAAATGAAAAATTTGATGCTTTTCTGAGGAAATGATGCTTGTGTAGTGTTTTGTAGCTGTTTTCTGGAGTTGCTTGATGATTTCAAAGGTTTTGGGACTCGTTTATAGCTTGTTAAGAGTCTAAATAATGACGTATACTGATTTGCAGAAGAGCACAGGCCGTGCAACATGATGAACCAGAGGTCGCTGAGCACAGTGAAAAGAATCAGAGTTATGCATAGTGCATGGCCGTGTCTGCCACACACAGACCGTGCGCCTTCTTCGATCTGATTTATCCTATTTTCTTATTTTTAAGGGAATTGGTTATTTTAGTTTCCTTTCTAAATACACACAACCTACTTTACGAGAGATATCATTCATTCACCAGTTTTTACATTGTTTCCCAGAGAGGAGAGACATCATTCCGATCAGAGATGACGATCTCTACGGACATCATCGAGCGTTACATCAAGGAAGATTAAGATCTACGCTATGGTTCCACCATTGAAGAGATAATCTTCGGCCATCATCTAGACCAATCATTGTTGGTTTAGGGTTTAGTATCTCTTTCTTTATTCGTTGTGATTTGTAATGACTTCTTTGATCGTTTCATGAATTGTTCATTATTCGTTATGATGGTAGTAGCTTAGAACCTTGATATGACTTAGAGATTGTAGCTTGATCATGGATTTTATGAGACATGTTTATTGATTTTTTAGTTTTGTGTTCATCATTTACGATATTGTGTTAATGTATTGATGATATTCATAATTACTCTTCTATCGTAATTGGATTGGCCATCTAAGTATGCTAGTGAAGTATTTTAGTAATCAATCATTCTTGTTTTGTTGATGTTAGTAGCAATTCATATGATAATTCATTCTTGTTTGATTATCTTATATACACATGAACATGAACATCAACATGATATAATATGAATCTTTTTTAGGTTAACGTCATGAGGTGTTAGGAAATATTCATAATACGATATATCAAGTCTATGTTATATTCTTGCTTTTACATAGAGTAGTTATGCTAGTTTAATTATGTCATGCTTAATGGTAACAAATAATTGAAAGTCAACAACTCTTATTTTCTCATAATTAATTACAATGCCTAGCATAGAAGGACATGAAATGAAAAATATTAGTCCATGATTAAAATCCATGAGAAGTGAAAATCATGATAGCCATACGCTTTATTAAACTTGATTTAAACTCTCTAGAAAAATCTAAAACTGAGCCAATTTAGTTCATCACATTACCTTGCTTAGTTTTTCTTCTTCTTTTTTTTTCTTGCAACCGCAAACCCCAAAAAATTTATATAAAATTATAAGATAATTAATTTAGTTCATAAAATTTGAAACAGCCATTCTCTATGGGATTGACTCGTTTTCATCTCTACTATATTTTTATTGCAATTGTATTGAGTGAAAGAGTGCGATTTATTTCAATATGTAGCGCCTTGCGACAGGTGGCAACTGTAATGGACTCTAAGATGAAATTGGATGGCTTAATAACGGTAGACTTGTCGTTTTGTGAAGGTTGTGTGTTGGGGAAAGCAGAAGAAGTAAGCTTCTTGAAGGCCGAGAAATCGGAGCTGTTCACATAGACATTTGGGGACTGTCAAAGGTAACTTCTCTTTCTGGTGCAAATTACTATGTTACCTTTATTGATAATTATACCAGAAAGTTTTGGGTTTACTTAATAAAGAATGTGTTCGATGTGTTAAAGAAGTGGAGGAGTTTAGCAGAGAATCAGATGCATTAGAAGTTGAAATGTTTAAAGTCAAATTATGATGGTAATTATTATAGCAAGAAGCTCGAAGATTATTGTGCTGTAAATGGGATCGGAAGAAAGAAGACTGTTTGTGGAACTCCTTAACAGAATGGTGTTGTTGAATGCATAAACAGGACTATTGCAGAGGGCAATACGAGTATAAGGCTCAATGCAAACTTGCCAAAACAGTTTTGCGCTGAATATTGCTATCTCCTTGATAAAAGGGAGCTGTGAGTATCGATTGGTTGCAGACTACCCGAGGAGGCCAGAACAGAGAAGGAGGTAAATTTATCACATCTGCGAGTACTTGTTTGTATCTCCTAGATCCATATTGATGCAGCTTAAGGTCTAAGTTGGATGCAAAGTCCAAAATTTTCCCCTTCTTGCTGCTGAGGATCTTCATCTACTGTAGTTAGAAGTCAAAACTGCTTTCCTGCATGGTGATTTAAATAAAGATTTATATATGCGATAACCACAGGGTTAAGTAGAGACAGGTAAAGAGCACCTGGTGTGCAAGTTGAAGAAAAGTCTCTATGGTTTGAAGCAAGCTCCAAGACAATGGTATCTGAAATTTGATCGTTTCACGATGGGAAACAGTACAAGTGTTGCCACAAGGAACATTGTTGTTACTTCTAGAGGTTTTATGATTCCTACATTATTCTGCTGCATTAAGTGGATGATATGTTAGTTGCAAGTGTTGATATGAAAAGAATAATCAAGCTGAAAGAGCAGATGACAAGAAGTTCTATATAAAGGATATGCAAAATAGATTTTGGGTCTTAGAATTGGAAGGAGCCGAAAGGACAGGGTACTAAAGCTATGTCAAAATGAGTATGTGTTGAAAGTCTTTGAGAGGTTCAACATGAAATATGCCAAGCTAGTGTCTACTCCTTTTGCTGGATAGTTCAGAAATCTTTCATGCCAAGATAGTTTGAAATATGATGTGTGCATAAACACACATTGTTTGTTTATTCTAAATGTTTGTTTTATTCCTCTTGTATTTTCTATTTTATGTTCTCAGCGTCTCTATGTTTTGGAATATTGGTACTGCTGCGTTTTTACGTTTTTTGATAGATTGGCGTGAAGTTTGCAACAAAAAGGAACAAAAATGAGAAAGGATGAAGAAAATGGCAAGTCATGAGCTCAAAAAGCTGGAATTCACGATTTATCATCGTTTCACGTGCATCGAGAGTTAATATAGCAATCTTTCACATCGTTAAGCTAGATTAGCATGTTTAGATGTGATATATAAGTTTCTAAAATTTTTGAACGTCGTTTATTATTTTTTGTATTTGTTTTAAAGTTACAGTATTGTGGTCACGGGCAAGCTATACTGTGGTCGCGGGCAGCCCTGGTGTCGTGGGTGGGACGGAGTTATTCAGAGAAACCACTTTTTTTCAACTGTCGCAGGCGTGACTTCCCTAGTCGCGGCCACGACATTGTCCCTGAGGCAAAACACCTGTTTTCAGCCGTCGGATCGATCTGGTGTCGACCTAAGCATATAAATACGTGCCCTAGGGTCCTTCTAAAAATAATACAAAAGAGAGAGAGCTCAGGAATGGCAGACGTGACCAAGGGAGGTGAGACTGAAAGAGGAGAAGCCTTGGAAGGTATTTCAAGGAGTTTTGATCCGCGAACGTATAGCTTAGCTTTGGACATTAGTTTGGAGTACATTGAGCACTGCAAAACTATCGTTCTTAGTAACTTTGACTCTGCCGAATGTTTGTGTACATTGCCATGATTCATTCCAAGCCTTGTTTGATGCTTATGTGTGAGTACTTCAATAGTAGGGATGCGTTGATGAGTTTTGATGACCTTAAATCATGAGATGATGAGCATATGAAAAAACCAGAGATGTTTAATGATGAAAATGTTGCATGAAACCTGTTAGAAATACTATACAACATATGTTTATTAGATTGATCACCTAATATACATAGTTTGAAGCTATAAATCGCGCTAAGTGGTTTTAGTTAGTAGCTAATTGATATAATATGATTTAAGCTAATTGTCATATACAATCAATGGTTTCATATGCGTGTAACATGATTACTTTAAGCTAATTGCTATGATTGTTATGAATGTTAGATCCATGTTATGATTCCACTCTTTTGATTAAGTCATGTTTGAGCTAATTGAAATGATTTAGATCTATTGAGTTAGTTTAACTATCCGAGCTAATTTGAAGTTAGAAGCAAAGAAACGTATTGAGTTAAGCCAAAATTCATTACAGCCATTCCATGTTAATCATTATATCTAAAACTCAGAAACATCTATGATTGATCGAAGTGACTCAAAGTGATTCAACCATCGTCCCTATATTTCTCCCAACCTAAGTAAACCACTCAACATTTTGGCTCTATTTTATCTTCTTTTGATCAGTTAATTTAGTTTTAGTTATTCCCTTTAAACAGTTTAAACACACAGCCAATATTTTATATTTAATCTTACCCCTTTTCTTAGGATAGAAATTATTTTAAGTTGTGTTTAGTTAGACATTTGTCATTCCCTGTGGGATCGACCCCTGCTTCCATATCTACATTAATATTTTTAGCGGGGCGAAAGTAAATTTGCACGTTTTATGAGGAACGTGGGAGTCGTCATAATTATAACCTTGGCTGACTTCGCATCAAATTTTTTGCGCTGTTGCAGGGGAATCAAAACGAGTGTCAGTTCAACCAATTAACTTGATAGTTTTCTATTCTAGGTTTTAAACAAAAAAAAATTATTTTAAGGACTTAATTGTCTTTTAAAATAAACAACAACAACAACAACAACAACAAATTCTAAAATCAAAAAAAGTTTGTATGAATTTTTATGAACTTAAGAAACGGTAGGGTAACTGGATCTGAAGTTAGGAAATTAGTCTCTAATTTCGAATCTCCTCAGATAAGAAGCTCTACTCCTTTTTCAAATTCTACACCTTCAACTTTTTCTCCACATGCCCAAACAGAAAGGAGTTTCACTTCTATCATTTTTGAAAATCTTGAAATGGCAAAAAACAATCAACACAATGCAAATAATGCTGCGAAAAAATTTAAATCAAACTCTTCAGGATTATCTGCTCCTACAATAGAGGAAGAGCCTCTTTCCATAAATTTGAATGTGCCATTCAAAATAAATTCAAGCCTTCCGAATAAACTGCCTATATTTAATGGTCTAGCTAGTGAATACCCGGATAGACATTTGAAGGAGTTGCATGTAATCTGCAAGTCGACCAAACCTAAAGGTGTAACGATTGATATAGTGAAACTGTTCGCATTTCCTTTCACCTTATGCAAAAGACTGGCTGTATGAACAACAGTCATTATCAATCAATACCTGGGAAGAAATGCAGAATGCTTTTCTCGATAAATATTTTCCATCAAGCGAACAACGAATCTCCGGAAAGAAATTTCTGGGATTAGACAAAAGGTAGGGGAAAACCTTCATGAATATTGAGAGCGTTTCAAACGCTTATGTGCAAGTTGTCCACACCATTCGATAATGGAAAACCTCCTAATTCTGTATTTCTATGAAAGGTTATTACCGGAAGAACGCCACCGAATAAATGATTCAAGTGGTGGTGCCTTAATGAACAAAACTCCTTTTGAACCAAGGAGACTAATAAAAATATCTGCCTAAAGTTCTCAAGATTTCAACCCAAGGGCTGATGCTGATAGAGAGGCAGCTGAAAGCTCGACAACAGATAAAAAGCTTGTTGCACTTATTGATTTGGTTGCTAAACTAATAACCAACACTACTCAATCACAGCTTCAACAAGTGAAGGTGTGTGAATTCTGCAAAAGTATAACACATAAAACGGATGCTTGTCCTTTCTTACATGAATATGTAAACGGTATCAATTTTCAAGGATAAATGACATCACCGTGGAACAATATGACTGATCTACCTTTGAGGAACCATCCAAACTTTAGATAGGAAACGCAAAACAATACCCAGAATGTTCCCCAACAACAAAAATTCCCTCCAGGATTTGGTCAGTGACAACAACAACAACAACAACAGCACCTCAACGCAAATAACACTAATCAAGGTTCATCAAATGGAATGTCACTTGAAGAGATGGTCAAGCAAATGACTATAACACAAATGCAAATGCAAAAGGATGCTAAGGAGACAAAGACTGACATTCAGAGCATCCAAAGTCAAATGAGCCAATTAGCTTCTGATATGAGCCAGTTGAAGGCTCAGATGAACAACTCCCTTCTCAGCCTATAAATCCAAGAGAAACTGCAAATGCAATAACTTTGAGAAGTCGGAAAGAGTTAACAGGAAATTATGGAAGTAATAACGAAGTTGAAGATGAACTGGAAGTTCATAAAGATAAGGAGGAGGGGGTAACTGAAGTTCCTCAAACCCCTAAACAATAAGAAGAAACAAGGGTATCTGACCTCAGACGTTTCAGCTTCAGACCTGTTTCATTCTCAACCAAACTTTTCCACTTCTTGAAATCAAGCACGTTAGATGTGTTCTTCAAGAAATAAATCTAAAGCTTTCTAGTAGCATCGTCAATGAAAGTAATATAGTAGCTAGTACCAGAAAGAGATCCCAAACATCTGTATGTACCAGCTCCAACTTCATAGACTTTGAAGTTCAAATACCTTTTGAGAAATTGACGTTCTATTGCATCCCAAAAACGCAGCTTTCACAAAACTGCTAATCAACAGATGTCAGACCATCAAGCTTTCCGTTGGATGCCATTACCTTCATTCCTTTTTCGCTCATATGTCCGAGCCTTTGATGCCACACATTTGCGTCAGCCTTTGAAGTAGCCATATTGAAACTGTTTCTGCTTGTAGTCACATAAAGTGTTCCCTCTCTTTTTCCTCTAGCAACCACCATTCTTCGCGCCTTTGCTGATCTTCAATTGATCACTACCAAACATAGTGATGCAACCCTCAAATGATACCTGGCTTACAGAAATCAGGTTCTTTGTATGCTTAGGGACATGCCTGACTTGTTTCAGATTCAATTCTATTCCATTTGGTAGCCGGACCTGTACATCTCCTTTTTCAATTATGTCGCAGGGCTCATCATCACCAAGATAGACTTTACCAGAATTTCTCTGCTCATAATTCACAAAACAACTTCTATCCGAATTAGCATGAAAAGATGCACCAGAATCCAGGATTCAAGAGTCATATCTCGAATTACATGATAGAATTAAAGCATCATCACATGAAAAAGATTTAGTGGAAATATTAACCGAACCTGTGCTTTTATCGTTCTGATCTGGTTACATCTTTGGTGCTTTAAAGTCGCATTTCAAATGTCCCTTTTTTTGACAATTATAGTAGACTACACCTTCTCTGGACTTGCTTCTTCCTCTTGACTGTGATCTTCTCTTGCCTTTGTAACTACCTTTCTTGAAAGATCGGTCACGTTCTTCAACGTTCAGTGCACCTCCTGAAGATTCTAATGACAATGAGTTCTTTCTTCGTGTATCCTCATTTAAGAGAACACCAACGACATCCTCAAGCTTTAGAGCACTTGTCCCCGACGAGTTACTAACAACCATAACCAGACCATCCCAACTGTTTGGTAAACTTGCTAAGACCGCTAGTGCTAACACCTCGTTATCAAAGATAATCCCAACATATTACAGTTTACTAGTGACAATGTTAAAGTCATTCAAATGCTCAGTCATAGATTTTTCTTCAGTTTTCTTCATGTTAAATAGTCTTTTGATCAGAAAGACTTTATTCGAAGTCGAAGGCTTCTCATACATGCACGTTAAGGCTTTCATCACATCTTTTGTAGTCTTTTCTTTGGAAATATTGAAGGCTACCGATGACGATAGGGAAAGGCGAATTGCCCCAAGGGCCTTTCGGTCAAGAACCTCCCATTTTTTGTCTTCCATTTTGTCGGGTTTATCTTTGATTCCACCCAGCGGCAAATAAAGGTCCTTTTGGTACAGGTAGTCTTCCATTTGTATTTTTCGAAATTCGAAATTCGACCCATCAAATTTCTCGATTTTAATTTTTCCGTTTTCCATCATTACTCCCACTCAAATTATAATTTATCCTAATATTATAATTAACGGAATAATCGAATAACGTAAAAAATATCTGATCTCAAGATATGATCTAGTTTGCTTTTTGAAATAAAATCATCTAGAGCTTTTTATCATCGTGAAATAAAATCACCTCGAGAATATTCCCTTGAGATGCTACCTTTCTGCTCTCCGTACGGTAGCTGAGGCACTTTCCCGAACGTGCTTTACCTCTTGATCAGCACTCTATCTCCACCAAAGCAGAGCCTAGGGAACAAACAGCAATGACGAGAACAATCCCTCGCTAAGATCTGCTTCACCTCCTATCTCGACCTGTTTCTCCTCTTCGATAGAGCACAACGACGAAGGCGTCAAGAGTAGAGGAGTTGAGCAATCGGCAAAGCCGAGAAACGAAGGTCTTCGAGCAGTGGCAGAGTTGCGCAACAACAGCTCAAGAATTCATGAACTCTCTTCCGGCGTGGACTCGACAGAATCAACTCAGAAATTTCCGATGGTGAAACCATCACTGATTTCAGATTCTCTTTTTGTTTCACGTTGAATCAGTACACTCAAACACAAGTGCAGTAACCTCTCAAAATTTGTGTTTCCCTTGCTCTGATACCAGTTGTTAGGATTGAATCGCACATCCATTAACCACACACAAAGAGAGACAGACGAGTTTTACATAGGAAACGCGAGTACTGGGAGAAAAACCTACGGCCACCACAATCAACGACGAATTCACTATTCGAAGGAGAAGATTACAAGAGATAATTCTTGGTATTTACATTAATCTGTACTACACAAACTAATATATAGGCAAGGTTAACCATGATCAAGGCAAAACGAAGAAATCTCCAATAATAGGTGCTTCAATAAGAGATATCAATAATAGGTGCAGATGCTCCAATAATAGGTTCCGCTCTAATTATAGGTGCCCAAGATATGTCCCATACGCAACAATGTCCAGCTTGCTGTTATTTATGTATATCAGGATAATCATTATACAAAATGTTGTTCAATCCCTATAGCTGTACGTTAATATTTTGAATGCCAAAAATAAAATCTATTTGATAATATGAGATAACCTGTACAACCAACCTAAATTATAACTTGAGATAAATGGAACCAATACAACTGAAATAAGATCATTGGTGCACTTGTGTTGCATCAAGAAAATGAATCGCCGCAGCAGACGATGCCTAGCATGTGAAGCCGTGGCAGACAGACAAGAAGATAATGAGAATCAAAGAAATGATGATGCCGAATGCAATCAACTTTATTTTCATATTCTCAATCCACATTTTTCTCTTCATTTTTGTGCCTTGCTTCCTAAAATCCTGAGCCTGAAAAAAAATAACTGGTCAAATAAAGAACTATCCATTTTTAGTGACCAATTCTATGACGCTAATCAACTGTAGACATTATAGAAAGAAAGTACAATAGTCATCCTATTACGAAGAAGAGGAATAGCTTGTGGTTCTTACTAACCTGTGAATGAAGATCCTCTGTTTTATCGACTAACAGTTCAATTTTCTCGCCCCGATCCAGGACCTGCATGAAAGAACGATGTTTCTTGATGTCAAATGAGTCATCATGGCCTCTACATGAAGCCGGTCATCAAAGAGTTTGCCCTTACATGGTTGACTCTACAAGATAAAAGACGTTGTGCTACCTTCTCAATATTTTCCATCATAACGCCTTTGACTTCTGAAACCTGAGCCTTCACTTTCGCAAGTTTGTTTATTTCCTCCGGATGATCCACACAAAACTTCATATGTTCCTTCAGTTTGGACCTAACATACCCAAGCTCTAACTCTAAGCATTTCATTTTCTTGAATAGCTAACAAACTTATCCAGTATATTGAAGCACAGCTTAGATAGAATTACCCATATTCTTTGTTGAGGCTCTTTGCAGCTGCAGTTGATGCTTTTCCACCTCCATATCTTTTATGAAAATCATCCTTGACCCTCTCAAGAAAGGCGATGGGAATTTGTCGACCTACAGATTCAATCGCAACTACACAAAAAGCTGCACACCATCCAAAACGAACAAGTTCTTGGGTTAGTAGCATTTAGCAGCTATATTTCGCTTTATCCTTTTAATGAATCTTGTAGCATAACCGCACAATAATAGACAACAACAACAACAACAAATCAAACCTTTATCCCATCAAGTGGGGTCGGTTATATGAATACGACGGCGTCAACGGTCGTCATATTCATGTTGAGAGATCCAACGGGACATTTTACGTGTTAAAAATTTTATAATAAGAGCTAATATTGAAGAGATGGGATTTGTTGTACATTAGGATATAAGAAAAGAAAAATGAGGTGGATGGTGAATGGGACAGGAGACTTACTGAAGCCATTTTCGACGAGGTAATTGAAGGTGTGACCGTCGCAGTTGTAGGTGAACTTGTTATTGCTTGCAGGAAGCTTTTGAAGGCATTGACAAGCAATGCTGGTGAAATTGCCCGTAAATTCTGTGTACTCAGCGAGAATAACCATGTCTCGAGCCACGAAGCTATAGATAAGAGTTAGTTGTCCCATTCCTTCAACAATTTTCTATCGCGCAAATCCTACACTCTTCCCAAACTCTCACTATTAATTTTTGGAGAAAAAACAAAGAACGATAGTCCAAATCAAAACGACATGGGTGGAAATGAAAGCAAAAGATGAAGACAGATGAAAAAGAAGACAAATATCTAGAGAAGAAATAAGGACGAAACTGGAGGGATGAGAAGAGTTGCTGTTAAAACTTGATAGCAGTAATGGTTATTTTTGATGTGTGTCATTTCATCCAATGGAGGAATGAATGGTGAAAATTGGGAGGGACACCAATTGTGCGTTTAGCTCGGGGGATTTGAATTTTAGACTGTTATCTCCATCGAAAAATTGCTACCATTGCTAATTGAACCATTATTTTTATGGAGTGTTGTTTGTGTTGCAAAAGATACCCAACTAACTACTGCAAATTTACTCAGATTTTAGAAAACTCATAGACAAAACACTAGATTGCATACTGACTGAGGAGAAACCATGGTGATTGTATAGAAACCCCATATAGAATACCTGTAGTTGACGATCATATGCTCAGTGAGTTTTCATACAATTAATAGCGTTCGTAGCAGCCAATTGATTGCTTCTTGCACCACATGTTCTTTTCCCTTGATATAATGGTCTGTTATGAAGTGTCTGCTTTCTTTATTTAAATTTCATTGTTACCTATTTAATGATTAGATGAAGAGGTGATTTTAAGGATAGATGAAAACAGAAAACTTAATATGATATCGAAGCGAGTAAGACTCTTTCCTTAAGACTTATTTGCCCCGTTCAGTGCACGCAGATTACGGCAATCAGTCTTTAAGATACAACGACACGAATCATTTAAGGTTGCATTACCTTTAACGAAACACAGACGTACCTTTGTATGCCTTGAACACAATGGAACTCGAAGCCAAACGCTTTCTGGAACTCGAAACTCGAACAGAATGGAAATCTCAAATGCATGTCGTTGCGCTCGTGCAATTGCGATGCGAAATGTAAAAAAGAAAAACAAGCATTACAACACGTCGATACGCTCGTATTGTACAAAAGGAGAAGAAGAAACTTGAAAATCAGAGTGTGTTTGAATGGAACCTGGTACATGCTTTTATAGAAATCAGAGGGCAGACACATGGCACGTTCTGTTTGCTAATGTTAAAACAGGCTTGAGCTACAGTATAACTGGGCCTGGCCCAATAGCCAAGCAACCCATCGATCCGGGGCCTCATCCGACGCACGCGCACGTGTGTACTAAACAAGGCAATGTCTAACTCCTCCCCCACCCATAAAATTAGGTACCCCAAAGGGCCCTTCTCATATCCCAAGATTCCCACTTATAAGCAATTCTTGTACCTACATAAATTCCAATATGGGTTTTCTATATTCCTCCACATTAAATGCATCAAACGTCTTACTTTAAGCATTAATTTCGCAATCACCCTTTATGAGTTTGAAAGCGTTAATATAATACGTTCATCTCTAATGAACGTAGATCACGTTAAACTCAAAGTTATTCCAAACTAACGTTCGGAATCCACATTAAAATGTGATCAAACTTGTTCAAAACATACTAAAATCCAACAATTTCATTATAGTGCTAAAAGATTTGGCATTTCCATAGTGAAAGGTTGGTTTGAGTACGTAAGGGTACGCTAATGACAGTTTTATTTCTCCAAGTTAGGAAGGCAAATGAATAGTTGTTTCATGTTAAATTGTTACTGCAACAATATCGCTGCAACACCCCTTGTCGTACATGCTTGCTGCGTATCTGATCTGTACTATGATGCAATCGTTTATTTGAAAACCGGGCACCCTGGGACAGATATCCCAGGGGAAATTGGGCATGATGCCAGAGGGCAGTGGTCGATCTCAGATCCCCACCACTTCAAATTCCTCGTTGTCATTCTGAAGCACAAAGAAGATAGGACGGCCATGAAAGCAGTCCCTGCATCTAGAGCTACGGACAGGACATAGTTGTACCTCTTCCACCACTCTTTCGGATACTTGAACACGAAATAGTTGAAGATGGTGCCGGTGATAAGCCAACCAGTAATGTTGGTGGGCGTCGCAGGTGGCATTCCAGCAAAACCATAGGAAATGACAGGAATGTTGATGAGAGGGATCCATTCGTTGTTAGGGAAGATCTTGGAGAGGACCCAGACAGGAACTGGTAGCACAGCTCCAATGAGGAATAGTCATACCAGGTTTTCGGTATAACCCTCTTGGGCCAAATAGGTTCCTGGGTCCTATCAATCCCCAGATCACCGAGGCATCCAAGATGACTCTGAATTTCAGACATGTCCACGGGCTATCAGGATGAAGTGCTTCCACCTCGCATATGCTTTCAATGCTTCCTAGCATCCACCATGCCACTGAAAGGTTGACTATACCTGCCACCAACGTGCCAGCCAGCTGCAGATAACATAATGGTTAAGGATGATCACGAAGCAACATTCGATGGCTTGTGGCGTTGAGCATAGATTTTGGCTGTGTGCGCTCCGTTACCTGAGCTGTGTACATGCAACGAGGAGGAATCTTCATGTAGTGGCCGAGTTTGAGATCAGAGAGGAAGGAGAGTGCATGAACTGTGCTGATTCATCCATAAATCTTGAATAGCAGATTTGCAATAGGTTTCCCTGGGAGGACATATCCGAATATGAACTGCGCTATAATGTCATAGCCAGGTTGCTGCACCAAATCGAGAATTGAGTTGTAATTCAATTTCATTGACTAAAATATCTGGTGCATGTTGCAGGCGCTAACAATCAGTTATGAAGGCAGTCCTCATGTACGATTCTATGGGTAAAGGGTTAAAACATATTTCCCCCTTAAAATTCGCATAATTTCATATTATCCTCTCCAAATTTTATAATTTCATATTACGTCCTTAAAACTTGTGATATGAACAGTTTACCCCTTTTCTTTTAATCTTGTCAAGGAAAAAAAAATCACCTAAAATGACCCGACTACCCTTTTATTTTTTAATTTTATATAAATAAATTCAAACAATTGACATTAACTTCATAAAAAAGGAAAGGAATTTAGTGTCTAATTTTCGAATTCAACCAATAATATTTGCACTCCAAATTTTGGAATTATTTGTACACTAATATTTCCTAATCGAGACCACCACAAATAAATAAAACTCAAAAATCAATTAAATCTATTATTCCAACCAAATCAGTTGAAGTTAAATACTTGGAAGCAAGCAAAACAAAACGCTCATATAAGAAAGCTTTTTTTTTTTTAGCTCATACAAATTATTTAAATTTAGTTTGAAAATTACAAGATTAAAGGATATTTTGGTCATTTTGGATGATATTTTTAAATGGATTTTGAAAAAAGGGGGTAAATTGTCCATATCGTAAGTTTTAAAAGAGTAATATGAAATTATAATGTTTGAAGGAGATAACATAGAATTATGCAACTTTGAAGGGGATAATATGTCTTTAACCCATGGGTAAATTACATAGTTAATAATTACTCTTTTTGTCCCATAATAAATACAAAACTTATCTATTTTGGATGTTTTGTAAGAATTACAATATTTTTTAATTTAGAAACTTTTTTCTTCAAAAATAATCCATCCGTTCCTTAATATATGCAACACTTCTTGTTTGGGTTGTCTTAATTTACTTACAACCTTTTCTTTTTTAGTCAATATTTAATCTAAAAAAATCACATCAATCATATTTTGTTATAGTACATGTATTATCTCCTCTCACAACAATCCCACTATCCCTAAAAAAATATTTTTGTTTCATTAAATTTCATAAAAATTCAACATACACATAAATTCTTATATCGGATCAAACGAAGTATGATTTTTTGGAAATAATCTTGTACCTGGTTTGTAGTTGCTTGAATGACGCCAATGGGAAGCGTAAAGGTAAAAGCCAAAGCGAAGGCTAAGGGCATTCCCCACCATGGCAGCTGCACATCTTCCTTGTACACGAACGACATCAAGAGAGAGGGACAAAGCAGCACTTCCAACTAACAAGATTGCGAACCACCATTCAGGAACTTGCTTGTATCTTTTCATCAGTGCACCATGAACATCCAAAGTAGCGTTCTTCATTGCTCATCTGCTCAGCCTCCAAATATCCCTTTTCACCACAAAGGAGTCAATCCCCCACTATAAGTCAATTTTGGACAACGAACAATGCAATGACTCTAGCCAATCCAATCGGATTGTACTAAGTTATTGACATGTTACAGGAATCCAATCGTACACTGAACCATACATATGACACATTATTAGTAGTGTACTGTAACTGCCGTGAAAGAGAGCGACGTGGGTTAACGTAGCCGTAAACCGTGCAAATCCCGAGCCAATAGAGAGTGCAAACAGAGGACCAAGATACATCTTCCCATAACTTTCATAAGCACTATAATCCAGTTCAAGATGCGGTGCCAAAATCTTCATGGTATCATATTTAAGACCGTTGGATCGAAAAAGTTGGTTCGAAAAAATAGGGAACTTCCTTGCATCGAAAGTGTTGAACTTCCAATAGCAAAGAGGGACAATGATGTAGATGAACATGATGAAGCCAACACCGACATTGACAATGGAGAACCAAGGGGCCACCAGGGGACTGCTATGGTACGCGGAGATACCAGCCCAGTCGAAGGTGAATACGCCAAGGCCAAGACCGTGGTAACCAGAACCTAGCTGTTGCGCCGTGATGCTCGTTGGCCATGCCCAACATACCCATGAGAAGAATGTGAGGATGGGAAGTAGATATCCCGGGAGCGTGTAGTAGGCGAAGCTGGCTGCGAGGAAGATTACGAAAAATTGCATCCTTGTTAAGCCTTCCGATTTTGGTTACTTTTCATGTAGAGCTCTGCAGATGGACCAAAAAAATAAAGAAAGAAACAGAGTGTAAGTTTTCCTCTCCTCCAAATATTACACAACTTTTCCCATTCTATTAAGGACAGTGATTCCTAATGTCCTTTGCAGTTGTCGATCCCCAGAGAAAGGGTTAGTTGCCATTGAACTATGTCTTTTACACAAACTAAACAATTAATTATCATCAACATTTTCTGATTTTCATAGAGTTTTGGAGAGAATAAATAAGAAAACCTGAAAAAGGAGACCTGAGCCAGATTTGATGGCCACCACATGTCAACTGGATCAACAAGATACCTCCTTAACATTCCGGCCCAACCATATCCGACTACCTGGATAAGTATTCATATCGACCATACATATCAAACACAGAGCCAGCCAAATATGCAACACAGAACAAATGAACAATGCAGGATAGCATCGTTACCCAAAAAAACAATGCGGGATAACATGCTTAGCATAGGAAAAAAGATACATGCATGTCTTATGTGTTTTAAATTCTCTATTGGCATGAGGTAATGCATCATTTACATGCACGAAATAGATATATACTGGCTGTATCAAAAGCTTAAACTAACCATGCTAGAACATACTTGTAGTTTTATACATCCAGCCAGCAGTCATCCAAGACAAACCTCGTTAAACCTAAACATTCATCTTCCTCATGTCATAAACTCCCTCTGTCCTATAATAAGTAGGACATTTTATTTTTTTACGTCCTATAACACTATCCTATTTAAAAAAAAATTATCTAAAAAGATACAAAATCAATCAACTCAGTATATCTATTATCTCCTCTCACAATTGATACAGTAAATCCCACTATCGCCAAAAAAATATTATTTTTATCAAAATCCATAAAAATTTAACATACATATACCAGTCAATTTATTACATTTATTATGAAACGGAGGTAGTACTAAAATATACTGTGATGGGATTCCAATTGGAACTCATTCTATAGCAATATGCCGATGAACCTAACAGAACACAATCTACAACTTTATATAACCCATATATACTTGGATAACATTGTTAAAAAAGAGGCCATGCGGCAAACAACAGATTCGTTTATGTGTGGTTAGAGAGATCCGACAAACCGATTGAAAAGATGTACTGATATACAATTAGCACACCAAGACACACCAAAGTTCTTCTCAGTATTACTAAGGGAAAACATCATAAAATCCTTACAGATTATTTGACAGTATCCCTCTAAACTTTTAAAATATACGGATGATCTCCTTATCAATATTTTAAAAGGTGTTTCGTATCAAAATAATTCAATTTAAAAAAATTTGGCATACATTGAATTATTTTAAAATACTAATTTTAAAATTAGTGAAGAATTGTTTGGCATACATTGATAGAATCTTTTACCATCAGTTCGGACGTTTGATAGAGTTGGTTCCTCGACATAAGCAATGACTTTATATAGCCCTTGGTATGGGATGGGTCAATGCTGTCTACACTTCATGTCCCAAATGGGACTTTGTGTGAGGGGGAGTGTTATGATATACATTAATGCGCCTTCTACCATCAATTCGAATTTTTGATAGAGTTGATTCCTCAGCATGATATTAGAGCACGGACTTTATATAACACTTAGTATGAGTTGGGCTAATGTTGTCCACACTTCATATTCCAAATGAGCCTTTGTGCGAGAAAGAATGTTATAATATACATTAGTGGGTCTTTTATCATCATTTCTCATTTTTTGTAGAGCTGATTCCTCCTCAAGAATATATATAATCCTTTAATGAATTTCTTTAATATGATTTCATATCAAGATAATATAATTTTATTTGACGATATAGAGATTAAGTATATATTTTTAAATTTGATGAGATCATGTGTTACGGTTCAATACATTCAGAGAATTAAATGATATTTTCCCAATTACTAATTTTACATCCCTTTAGAGGGTCTTCCAATGTATAGCACACCAAATTAGTTGTTTCACAAAGCAATCTAATTTACCTATTGCCATGGCAATTGAGGTCATGAGAAAAAAAGGAGTGTACGAGATAACACAGTCTAATAACGAAAAAGTAACAGTATATCTCTTTATGTGATCTATTGCCTTGGTACCTAAGTGTGATAACCCTTCTAAGATCACGGACTTCAGGCCAATCTCTTGTTGCAACACTATCTATAAGTGTATTGCCAAAATCCTTGCCAATAGATGTGCA
>JAOVYX010019781.1:0-17990 GCA_035668315.1 Drosera spatulata
CTAGAACGGCGACGGAATCCGTCGCACACCATCATGGACTCTATGCGACGGATCCGTCGCATACGTTATTTAAATATTTAACCTAGATAAGCGACGGATCCGTCGCAAATACCTTGAATACATAAAAACCTAACCCTCAACCAAACCCTGAACCAAACCCTAAACCTAACCCTACCCCCAAACCCTTACCATACCCTAACCGTATGTCCGAGCTTTTAAACGGTATATTCACCATCCAAAGATCAATGTCAAATAAAAAATATGCAAATCATATGTATCATTATTTATAAAGATAACAAGTGATCGAATCTATAATATTACAATCGATATTTCAAATATCTTATATATATTTATGATTTGGATATGATAACTTAATGCATAATTTATGAACCCATTTTTGCGACGGATGTCGTCGGAATGTGTGTTTATTTCTGCGACGGACGTTGACTTGCCGTCGTGGTTATGTTTTCTTTTATTTTTATCTCATATATTTTATATTTGCGACGTATCCGTCGCAAAAGATTTGATTTTGCAACGGATCAATTCCGTCGCAGTTGTTTTCCGTCGTCAATGACTCTTTTTTTTGTAGTGAACCAGAACAGATCTTGGATATAGAAGATAAAAAAACCAACTAACAAAACATTTACATTACATAATTTATAATAATGATATTGACTTCGCAGAATTACATGTTTACTTTCATAAACTAAAGTACACCAGTTTAGTTACATATTAATCAAAATAAACATGAACTGATACATTAGTCCAAAAAAAGTGAGACAAACTATATGCATACAAATCTCGTATTATCGCGCACCGATCTCATTATTGTTCGAACCTGAAAACGAAACACATAACTTGTGAACAAAAAATTCAATAATCTAGAGGGATGCATTTCATTCGCAGAAAATTTTTCCGTGATTATGAAAAATCTTAAAAAAGTCCCGAAGGAACCCTAAAAAAACAAATCATAGAAAATATATACTTAACCCCTATTAATTGAACAGTAATGTTATATCTTTTTTTCTTGTCTTTCCTTGTTATTTTTATTAACTAACAATATGGGACAAGGCCCCAAGCCACGAGACGAATCAAGAAAGAGTTAGGTTACCTTCCGTGGGTTTCAAACCTTAGCCACATAAACACGAGACAAGGGCCCTGTCCTGCGAACGACTATCACTGATCGCCTTGGACATCTCACGTCTGCTGGAGGGTCATTGGTTGCTAGCGAAACTCGCGAGCTGTTTCACGGTGGTGTTGCGTGAAGAAGATCAAGGAAGAGGGAGGGAAGGTCGTCGGGGGATGCTACTACTGTTCCAACTCTGAGGAGACTCCGACTAGTCTTGCTGGTGGTTCGACAGTCGGAATCGAGGGTGGTCGTGGTATTTCGTGGTGGTTCGAGGAGAAGAACGAGGGAAGAGCTGCGATGGTCTCCTGTCGCGCACTGCTCTTACAGCTAGTCTCTGGTGCTATGGAGATGGTCCACGATATGCTGGGGAGATGTGGTGGTGATTTGGTGACTTTTGGTGTGGTGTTTTGGAGAGTTTTGGTTTTGGTTTCTGGCGAGTTCAGGGGAGAAAGGAGGGATAAAGGTGAAGGTGAAACAAAAATGAAAGGGGGAGAGACAGGCGGCTGAGGGGATGTTGTGTGACAAGTGGGACCCATTTGTACCTAAAATAACTCAAACAAGCTTCCCAAACAAGTTCCATCAGGATGTCATATATTCGAATATTATAATATTAATTCATCGTTAATTAATTTATATTGATTTAATTATTTTTAAAATATTATTTTTATATTTTATTTAATAAAATGTTAATTTTAATATGTAACAATTTTAACGTTATAAAATTCTTCATTCGTAATATTTATTTTTGAATTCATTTAATATGTACTATATAAATATTTTAAATATCAAAATTTTTTGGATATTACAACGAGAATTTTCAAATCTAAGAACCAAAAAACTCAATACGGGACAGGACAAGAGTTGCAAGAATCGTCCTGATTTTCCCAGACCGAACCAAAACGAATAAAACAAATTTGTGATCTTGATTTTATTTGTTACTTATATATAATTGGATTTATTCACGGAGTTATTTTTTGTTTATTCAATTGTTAATAACCTAGCATTATTGAAGTAGAGCACAACTTTCATGTTGCCATTTATAAATAATCAGACCCTGTACATGAATTGGAATACAGTTAGTAATTGACAAAAGACTGGCTTGACATGTCCTGATATGCACACTTCTCCAACTCCTCTGAAACAAACCATGGATCCTTCACTCCCATCTACTTAATCAAGAATTAGGCAAATGCAAACTCTCAAAGAAGAGCACAATTTTCATGCTGATTTCGGGTGCTATATTGAAGTTATCTTCATTTTGAATAAGGTATCATTTATTTCTTTCTTTTATCGATTTTATCTTTTAATCATCATATTTGATTACTAAATCCATTATCAAATTTTTAAAATTTAAATTGCTAGAAGATCTTTATCTTATTTTAAAAGAAATGTGCTTGTATTGAAAAAAGCAAAATTTTCGGAATTCCCCTACCAAAAAATCAAGAAACCAGAACCGAATATTTATGACGGAACATGAGGAGTTTTTTGAAGAGCGAAAATATTGATATAGAATAAAAAACACCCAGAAATCGAACCGTCTCTTATTCCTATGGTGTTTTTATCCTTTTTCAAGTTATTTGAGTTATTTTTATGATGTTTTTATCTATTTACCTTTTTGTTCCTCCCCTTAAGTGCAAATATATTAGCACACGATCATTTACTAGATAGGAAGTCAGGAATATCTTGGACATCTTCAATAAAAGAAAACACTCTAGAAGAGTGATGCATCTTAATAATCTTATAGCTAGTCAACGTACAGCTAGAATCGAGCTTATACAATCAAGCAAAATACAGGCAAGTGGAGGCCCAACTATGTAATGCATAGATGCTTCTTTTCAGAATTAAGTGTAAGGTGTGCTTCTAAAACTACAATCTTCAAGAAGCTCGATTCATACATGTAAAGTTTCACATCTCCCTCCCTCGACTTCTCTTACTCAATTCCAATGTTGTGTACCTTCGTTTTTTACCACTTGTCACTTACATTACAGTCTCTTTTTCCATTTCAACTTATCATGGATAAATGGACGAAGCACTACATTAATCGACTGGATTCTTTTTATACAAAATTGTCTGGTCAAGAAATAGAAACCAAAGCCTTAACAATTCATTAACTACAGGAACAAGACAAAATATCATCTTTCACTTTTCGTTCACAATTCAAGCAAATCCAAGCTTTTAAATGACATTGTGTTGAAACTGGGGACATACCACCAAGCCTGCATGTCCCTCGATACAACTTATTTGGCTTATCTTACACCCATAGGGGCACTATATAAACTTATAAGGAAAGTACAGTTCAGGAGTTAGAGGAGAGTATAATTCGACATTAACCTTTATAACGTCCCGTCCAATCCTCGTTATCGAAAATCTACCACGAACCGTTTTTCAGGCTGATTACTAATCCCACAAACAAAACACATGTCTTTTCAGTGTGCTTTGTCCTCAGTCGTACACCCCCTAAACTACTTCCTAGGAGATCACTCATCCCGTCCCTACTCCACGTAAAAGCGGCTCAAAACTGAAACCACAGACCAATACGTAACTCGCATACACGTCGGAAACTTCTCAGAAGGTCATCCATCCCAGTACTCCTCCACGTAAACCACGTTTAATTACGAAGTTATAAAGTGATGAGGTACCGAAAAGAAAGGTATATCTCAATGATATGAATAGTTTCATCAAGCCCTTTAGGTCAAACCGTTAGGGTATTACATACACCCCCACTTAAAGAGGACAAGATCCTCGTTGCGATCTCAAGATCACACGTAGCCCCAGAACCTATCCGCAGGTCCAGTGCGCATTTGTAGGCTTGCTCTGATATAATTCTGTAACCCCAAACCAATCTTTGTAATCACAAATTATTTTTTCAGCCTGACAACTAACCCTACAAACCATCACATGTCCTTTCAGTGTGCTTTGGCCTCAATTCGCACACACCCTGAAAAACTTCCCAGGAGGTCACCCATCGCAGCACTACTCCACGTCAAGTAAGTTTAACTATGGAGTTCTGAAGTCATGGACAACAAAAAAAAAAGATGCATCTTATTCGTATGGTAGTTTCATCAAAGCCTTTAAGCCAAATCTTTGGGGTATTACAACATTACTAAAATTACTATTAGATTTTACGTTTCAGGGGAAAAGAAAAGAACTACTACTAGATTTTCATGCTGCCAAACTAAGTGTTACGTACAAGAGCAAAATCTTGAATAAGGAAAAGACTACATCTTGTCACCAAAGATAAGATGTATAGTTAATGGAGGACCATGTAGATCCATACGTGACTCAACCTACGCATGATCGATATCTTGGAAGATTTAAGCGTGACTCAACCCACACATGACTTTGGTTGAAGCATGCTTCCTTTAATGTATTTAATTTGTTTGTTTTCATTTTTGTTTGGAGTGGGATTCAAAACTCTATAAAATCCCCTTCCTTGTATTGTATTTGTCGGAAGTATTGTATGAATTGAAATTGAATTCTAAGTCTTTCCCAAATGCCTCTTTTTCTTCTTCCTCTTCTTTTCTCCTTCTCTCAAATCTATTCCTGAATCTTATTTCTTTTTCGAGTTCTACATCAATAGATATCAGAGCCAAAATTTTCACAACTTTATCACAAAATCTCGTTCGAGCGTTTCATCGAACACCTTGAAGACATCAAACAAAATTCATTCTATTTCCCACCACAAAAAGAAATACTGTAATTTTGAAAACAAAATCAGAATTTTAGAGAGTAGAAAGAAGAGATCTTTGATTCCTGAAGTTCAGAGAGAGAGGAAGAGAGAGAGAACATTGTATTGACATTGGGGGTTGTTAGAGAGGAACTTGCTTTGGATAGTAAAGATTGAAGCTTCGAAGTGACGTATCACACTTGATATGGATTCTATGTGTGGAAGAAGTTTAGTTTCTTGAACACTGTTTGAATTTTCCTACAGTGAAATGGCTGGAGTTGCTGCTTTATTTTCAAACAAAGAGAAACCGGGCGAAGGAGATGCATAAGGCTGGGAATGAAGCTATTCAAATGATGCACATGGGGTGGCCCATGCAGTTATGAGGACTGAGCATTCAATACATTGCAGGGATGGTTGGATTATAAATAGACTAACTTCCTAGTACATCATATATCATATACGAATTCGGGAAGCATGAACTCTTTTTAGTTAATATAATGAGCATGATCTGATCGATTGCTTTGTTTGATACGAATATTTATCTATTTATCTTGTTTAGTTAGACTTGACCAAAAAATTAGTTTAAGACTAACCAAATAAATCATCGAAAATATTTACCCGATTAGAAAATATTAGGGAGTTGTCTTAAATTCCTTAAGTTGAGATCTTAACTACGCTTAAGTAGATTAAGAAAAAATAATACAAAATTACCTAGATCTGGCCTTTAGGAAAATTAACCATAAAATACAAAAATTGAAAGAAACCTTAAGAAAATAATTGATTTCGATCAAAATTCACACTTAGGTGAATAAATTGATAGAAACCGACCAAATTCATACCTAGGTGAATAAAATTTAGAAAATCCCTAAAATAGATTCATTAAAATTTAGGTTGACCTTTAGAGTCTGACTTAGTCCCATCAAGAGTCAAGTAATCTTAAGACTGACAATAACGGAGACTGTCCTAATTTCAGAACTACGCATAATCTAATCCTTCCTAGGACTAAGATCTAACGAGGGTATTTAGTAAACTTTATTAGAAGGTTTGATCATAATCTGCCGCTTGATTTTGAACTCCGCAAATACATAGGCAACCGTCAAGCGATTCGATCAAAATATTTATATACTCTTTGTTTTTTCCTAACTTTTCATACAGAACACACAACCAGACAGTCCAAAAATGAAAACCAAGACTATCTATTAAAGGAAACTTTCAAAAATAAAGACTATCCAATACGGAGGTTGTAATACTCCGAAAATTTCGCTATTTAAATATACGAAAAATACGTACATAAAATAGTTATTTAAATATTCGTAAAGTATGTATGTATTTTTGTTATTTTGATATACTTAAAGTACGTATATTATGAATGCACGAATAAATATAACGCACGAATAAATATACGAATGAGTAACGTTATAAATGTTGCACGTTAGGGCTAACGACTTTGAATCCTGAAAACATTGAATTATTAAATAGCATACTATATTATTATTTTGGGATAGTTAAATCGACACGGATTAATTACTGAAAGATCAATATTATGAAACTGAGATAAATAACAGTCTGACGAAAAATCAAAGAAGGATCAACTTGCATGTGTCAGTCACTTTTCTTTTCCGCACACTTCAGTTTCATGATTGTACCGTGTCCTCATTTACCCGAATCATCATTTTTCCCCTACGTTTTCTTACTTCCCTCCTCCCTCTCTATTTCATTTCCTTCCTCATTTACAGAAAAAAAAAAAAAAAAAAAAGAACCAAAGCCTCCATTCTTACTCTTCTTCTTCACCTCTTCTTCAACCTAGAAAAACCCACGAACCAAACCATCACCATCATCGCGCAGTCGCCGCGCCGGCCATCGCCACCAGCAGTCGGCCGGCGTCCACCAGTGCGTCATCCCCGTCGTTGTCGAAGTCCCATCGCAGCCTCTCGGTCCCCCCCTCGTCACTCTCCGAGCGACCACCATCTTCACTCAACCAACACCAACGTCGCCTAAGGCCGTCGTCTGACGTCGCCATTCTCCTCTTCAACCATCAAAGGCCATCCGACGACTAAACACAGACTCGTCACACCGGAGATCCAATCGTCCACTCGACACTTTGTTCGATCTCCCTCACGAACACCACACCATCGGCTAAGCCAGTCCGGCCATCGGAGGCGTCGTCGGAGCTCCACATCTCCGCCAGCCCGGCCACCACCCTCACTAAACAGCAACAACGGCATCACCATAGAACTCCACCAACCAACACCACGGACACCATCTTCGACACCATCGGAGAGCACCCACACCGGACACGCGAACCGCTACCACCACCGATCTTTTCTTATTTTCCTCATCACCATCGACACCATCATCGACCTCCAACCACCCCGCCACTGCCACGAACCACCATCATCATCTTCCCAGCACACCAACAATGTTGTCGCCGTCCTTCCCCAACCCAACAACGACGACAAGCATTAGGGCAGCTATGCAGCTCCCTTCCATATCGTTACGCCACCATCATCCTTTGCCATTGTCGCTGGAGTCAATGTCGGAGTCTCTTGAGCTCGTCAACAACCACCAGGCGTATTTCCCTCATCGGAGATCATCCCCTAGAAACCGAGAACCAAGTGGAGCTGCTCACGGCGAGGAACAACGAGATCTCCCCTCTTTCATATTATCACTTCACGACCACCATCAACCACCGTGTCGCCACCATCAGAGGAAGTCAACGACCACTAGGAGCTTCCCCACGATGAGAAACAATCACCGACAACAGCAAGCCTACACTGGGCCAGTGATGGGCCAGAGACGGGCTAAGCCAGCCGGCCAACGGACCGTCACCCTCGCCTCAGGTCGTGATGTCTTGTGGACTTAATTCCAGGGTTTCTAAACTTCTAGAGTTCTTGGGCATTAAGGCGATCTAGGGATATACACACTACAAAGGTAACCTACCCTCTCTCGATCTGTTTCATGTTCAATATTTCAGCAATATGATGATTATGATGAGAGGGTACTGCCAAGAGGGCGATGATATGCTTGTTTGCTTGATTGATATGTTAAGGTGATAACGAAACTAGGGTTTTGATAATATGTGCATGGGTGTGTGCATTAGGTTATGAGACACTATTTTAAAACTAATCATGACCCTAAAATACTATGTGTGCATTTTGTTATGTATGTGTGTGCTTCTTGGTGTGCTGATATAATGAATTATACTTAATCACGAGGTTTATATACTAAAAGCGTACTAAATATACCATGGAGGGATCAGATTGTAATAACGAGTCTTGACATTAGGATCGAGTCCGGGGATGATTGTTTGACATATTTGTTATATGATATAGGATATTAGGGTTGAAATGGGTTAGAATACGCACCATTATAACATATATACCCTCTCGAAAAATAAACGAAAACGACCCCTAAATGCTTAAAAAAAAAGACACAAGCATGTATGGCTTGGTTTCACTATCTTAGTGATATGAACTAACGAAAAGCGAATAAAACAATATATATATATGTCCTTCAGTTGTGAAGGTCGAACATTGCGCGTCTCTTCTTGGATCCGTTGGACCATTGGTCGTTTTTTTTGAAAATATTATGAAGGTTGAGCATGGCGTCCCTTCCTGGGTCTGACGTGACCATTTTTACATCCTTTGAAATTATCATGAAGAAGGTCGAACTTAGTATCCCTTCTTAAATCCATTGGGATCATTCATTGTTTTTTTAAATAAGCTTGGGTAGCTGTTAAAACGTTAGTCTTTGAATCATCATCACGGACGAGGAACTAACTAAGGAGCGATGGACATCCCTAATCTTCTTAGCATGCATACAACGGCTTGATGCCGTCGTGGCAGGGCTACAGGTGACTCTCTGCAGGAAGGTCCCTTCTCAATGTTGGTATCCAGAACCTCATCGAAAGAGCACAAGAGGTGCGACGCATTAATGACGCTACTGCGATGCGTGCAATATACAGGTGCAGATTGAATCGAATTGAAATATGATTTATGGTATAGCCCGACTGACGATTGACGTACTATCTTTGTACTTTGAGTCTGTCATGTTTTTGGAGTTGTCTTTTGAGTCGAGTCATGGACTCGTAGTAATAAAAATAAAAAGACAGAAAAGATATTAAGCAGTATGAAAGAAAGTACTGTTTGATATGACGCTCATATTTTCTTATAAGTTACGAAAATGTTTTACTGGGACTCGCCGATTAGTCATAGTCGGGGGAATGCCCTAAAACGAAACTCATATACTCTAGGGTAATGAGTTTTATACTCACGAGTTATGTTTTTCCGTTTGTAAAAAACCAATAGGTTGATAACAGAGTCCAGTAAAGTGAGGACTGCATGCATATAGCTATCACACGTACTTTTATGAGTAATGTAACATAAACCTATTTTTGGCTCAATAGAGCATCAGGACATGTAACGTAAGAAGTTGTAATAAACTTGATCATTGTACCTTATAACTAAGCAGGTATTCAATACTCGTACCTTATGAAATAAAATTAGAGTATTTGAAAATGATCTAATGATGATGTACAGGTAATTTCTTGACTCTTTATACCTCTAAACCCATCCGGGTTACTTGGACTTGCCACGGATTGGATACGCGATGGCATAATGCCTACGCGTCGTCAAGACGTAGAAGTCAGGGTGCTACAGGGGTGACGGACGCTAGAAGATAACGTGACCTTCCCGCCACTTAACCAAGGTCCAGGGTCCAAAACTCTGTCCGAAGACCATGATTTATCCAATCCTTCCTAGTTGAGGATCAATTAGATATCAACTCCTCAAACCGCACCATCTGACGGTGCACAACCCCTGTGACTTAAGCTCAAAACCCCGAAGCCGACATCCACAATCTCCAACAACTTCTAGACCTCTCCTGTGTTATACACCCTTCTTAACTCAAGTATAAATAAACCCCAAGGCCTCCTCACTTGGTATCAAGCATCACAACAAGGAGTGTATCTCTCACCACAACGAGGAGTATGTCTCCTATCATAACATGGATTGTGTCTTATATCCAAGAGAGATCCAAGGGCATCCAAGAGAAGTAAGAGTCTCATAAGTGTAAGAGTGAGTTGTATCCACAAAATATATAGTGTTTTCATTGAGTAGTGAAGTTTAGAGATATGAGTGTTGTAATATATCTATAATATCAACAAAGTGTCTTTGTTTGGTCACTCTCGCATCCTCTTAAACTCAACAGGCCGCTTATCATGTGGTATGGAACAGATCCTTAAAAAAAGATTATTCATTGATTGAGTAGAAAATATTGAATTCCTAACCAAATGATTAGCAAGACATAGTAGACTAAGTCCAGAAGAAAAAAGAAAAGATTATGGTATATATTAGATGTGGAGCTTGAATTATTTATTTGAGTAAGGATGTTTTGTTATTAGATTTATTGTCAGGTTTACATCTAATAATATTTTAGGAAGATATTATATTAGCTTAATATTTTTTTCACTCATGTAAATCCTAGATCAATATTTTAGGACTACCGTAGGCATTGTAATGCATCTTGTTACTTCGGAGACACATCAAAGATAGTAGATTTCTAGCGATTGTGGTTTTTTCGATTTTGGGTTTTTTCATGTTAAATCATGTGTTTTGTGATTTCTCGTTCCTTGGTTCGACTTTTGGTTCTTGGGTTATGCATGATTGATTTTCTAATTCCATCGGGTTCATTTTCCTGATGATGTAGAACCATAATATAATGGTATCAAAGCTTCAGGTTTCATAGCTGAAAACAAAGATCGAATCTTTTGTGATAAAAAAATAGATCTTTTCAAGAAAGATTTCATTTTTTGTGGTAAATGTTCAATATTTGTTGATCTTGGAGGAAGCGATGGCATCGAAAGCAGAAAAAGTTGTAATCGACAAGTTTGATGGGAACGACTTTGGATTCTGGAAGATGCAGATTAAAGATCTGTTGTACCAAAAGAGATTGCACGAATCAATGTTGGGAAAGAACCCAGATTTGATGAAGCAAGAAGAGTGAGAGTTACTTGATCGACAGGCCCTGGGTATAATTCGTTTGTCGTTGGCGAAAAATATTGCGTTCAATGTGATGAGTGCGAAGACGATGGTGGATCTGATAAAGCCCTTGGCGAACACCTATGGGAAGCCGACGACATCAAATAAGGTGTATTTGATGCAACGTTTATTTAACCTAAAGATGTGTGAAGGCACTTCTGTTGTGAATCACGTGAATGAATTTAATTTGATCGTGAGTCAATTAGATTCTGTGAAGATCATATTCGAGGATGAAGTTCAAGCGTTGATTTTGTTATTATCTTTGTCGAAGAGTAGGAACGCAACTGTAATTGCTGTTAGTAGTTCTTCGGGATCAACACAGCTAAAGTTAATGGAGGTTCGAGATCTGATTTTAAGCGATTCGCATGAGGCAATCAGGAACAGACTCTGGATTATCTTTACGTGTTAACAGTAGAGGAAAAACGTGTCAGCGACCAGATGACATTGCTAGAAGCAGATCGAAGAGTAAATCTTATGCGAATTCAACCCACTAGAGTTGTGGGAAGAAGGAGCATCAGTGAAAGGACTGTAAGGAGAAGTCTCTTGATGATGACGTCAATGTTGTGTCGAAAGAATATGAAGAAGCCTTGTTCCTTAGTAATGATAGTCATGTGGAATCTTGGGTCGTAGATTCTAGAGCGTCGTTTCATTCAACCTCACAGAAGAAGTGGATGCAGAATTACAAATCTGAAAACTTTAAAAAGGTTTATCTTGTGAATGGTGAGTCCTTGAAGATTGTGAAGACGCATAGTCGAACTAAATGGGTGCTGAAGCATATAAGGCATGTTCCTAAATTGAGAAGGAAGTTGATTTCTATGGGACAGCTGGATGGTGTCGGTTACTTAATCAAGTTTGATAAAGGATCATGGAAGATCACAAAAGGTGCTATGGTGATAGCACGGGGAATGAAATCTAGCATACGTCATGTGAAGCTGATGAAAAAGTATGTAATGTTCAAGATGGATGGTGTCCGGGACATGGTCTTAGCCGAGAGGGCACAAGATTTTTGAGAGGACATTTTGCAACTGAAGTCTCGTTCTCCTAGTTGTGAGTTGATGAAGTCTAAAAAGATATCTAGACTAGTTCAGCCAAATTCTCCATCATTATACTTGTTGAGGATGAGTGGAGATGTGCCGAGTTGTTCTCGTGGTGCTTCGATCGAGTGGCAGTTAAAGACGTAGGACAAGTTGAGGTCTTGGTAAAGAAGTCAACTTGAATCCTGAAGGAAGAACATGATGATAATGGGAGTTGTAGGGGCAAGTGGATTGCAAAGAGGACAGTCGAAGATGTGACGAAGATCTATGAAGAACTAACGTTTGATTTGAGCTTAATTGGTCTCCATGTTTAGTTTTTGAGACGTGGTCACGATGATGAAATCTTGAGATCTTGAATGATGTGTTTACGTTCAATGAACGGTGTGGTTCTTGTGATTCAGTCTCCAAGTGGGAGAAATATTGTTAGATGTGGAGTCTGAATTATTTATTTGAGTAAAGATATTTTATTGTGAAGTTTACATCTAATAATAGTTTATGCGGACATTGTTTAGGTTAATATCGTTTTACTCATGCAATAAATTACCTAAAACTACAAAAATTTAGAAAAATTATAAAATGATACATACGGAAAAATAATTGAAAAATAATTCCAAAACCATACAAACTTAAAAGTGTGTAATTGCTGAGCCACTCTATTTCATAAACTAACGCTCTGTTTCATGAAAACTGTAGTAATTGCTCAGGCGCTCGGTTTCGCAAACCTGACGATCTGTTTTAGAAATTGTAAAGCTTTGAAATTATTTTTCCATCCGTATGATTTTGGTTTTATTTTTGATATGACAAAAATTGGAGCATCCATTGCTGGTCACGTTCTTGGATAAGTTGCGCCTCGTGGAAAAACCTTAGCGAGAAAAAGTTGAGTTATGAATACTTGTCTGGGCAATCCTCACATTCCAAAACCTTCAAGGATGACAAAACATTTCCCCCTTAGTCGTTCAATGCCCTACAAAGCCAGCCTCATACAAAATGTACAACAAAAAACTAGCACCATTCTTCTCATTCGAATTTGACGCGATCAAGGTTCTCTGAGACGACCTTCATTCTGGGACGCAGCTCGGGATCGAGGTCCGTGCAACCTAGAGCGACATGAAACGTAGCCAAGACCTGCTTCTTCGCATGAACTTCATGCAACAATGCAGGATCTATGATCTCGAACAGTGGCCTTTCCTCCTGGAACACCTTCCTCACGAGGCTCTCCAAGGACTTTCCGTCGTTCTCAGGGCCCATGTCTGGGAGTCTACCCGTCAGCGTCTCCATCAGCACGATCCCAAACGAGTAGACATCACATTTCTGGGTCAACTTGATGTTGCCATTTCGAGCCTCAGGTGCTAAGTAGGCATTGGAGGGGGCTAAGATAACCTTGGAGGATCCCATGAAGAATGAGTTGCTTGAGCTGTGGCTGTCTGAGCAGAGGCTGGCCGGCTTAGAGGATCTGGAAACGAGACGGTTCAAGCCAAATCCAGATATGAGAGGCTGCAGGTCATCATCTAGTAGGATTTTCGAGGATTTAATGTTGCCGTGGATGTGTTTTTTGGGGCTGCAGTCATGGATGTGGGCTAGGCCCCTCGCTGCGCCTTGAGCGATCTTCAGTCTAGCTGCCCATGATAGGGGCGGGAGATCATTTGAAGTGCCACCTACAGATGAATAATCCATCATCCAAATGTCAGTGATAATGAGCAGAACAGCTATCATCAAAGAATACATGAGAAAAATCTGCTAATATGACAGGCTTCAACATCATCAGATATAAAACTACTTGCCGAGAGTTGAGTTAACATGAACTCATGAAGATCAAACCAGTGTCAGCTGGGGATTTTATGCCGATCAAGTAGCTCATAACCTAAAATTTGGAAGTCATGAGATCATTGCTAATGCAAGTGACAAAACCTTCAAAGGGCTTGTGCTGTTTATGATACATTGTTCTAGACAAATACTGATATTCGGCAACTTTATCAATCTAAATTTTCGGGGATCCTGTCGCATGCTTAAGCCTTAGGGAGCATGACAGAATGAGTAAGGCATTTCACATGGGTGATGACGTTTGGAGCACTATGAGAACTATGTAGCATTTCACTTCTACAGCTCCCATAAGCACTAGACTAATATCTTGATGATTCAGAATGCTTTGCACAAAAAGTTCTAGCTTCAGCGCATCGTAGACATCCTGGCTCTCCACTATTCAGTTATGCCTACATCAAGCTCGTTTTGCATATATTCACGTTGCTAACTGAAACTCTTCTTTTGATAGATGAGAAAATGGGAGCCATAACTACTCAAAAGAAAAAATAATAGAAACTGCATTTACTTAAATTCAAAAGGACCAAAACCATAATGTAGATTCTAGCTTAAAGAAGAGATTTTCCACCAAACTACCATGACAGGATTCTAGCCACTAGGTAAACCAAATAAAGCGACCGACGATTAAATGAATTACCCTAATGCTATCTCTTCTTCCATCATTAGCCGTTCCAGTTCTTACTTCAAGCAAAATCTTTGTTCCTACCATGTTGAGTGTTTTTAGGTGATGGACCAAAAGGACAGAAATCTTGTAACGCTTGATACCGCACTGTAAATTATATTAACAGTTTGGTGATACCTGGGTTCAAAGAACTTCATACTAAGTCAGCTCAGACAGCATTAGCAGCGGATCTGGTGACTTCTTTGAAGAAGCCATGCCAATGTTTGTTTCTATATGCAGACACTAATCAATCACGACAGGAGTCTATGACTCCAAGGGTGGCACACCTATTAAAGCATTCTACTGCGACGACAAGGAACCTGAGAAGTCAAAGCTCGACTAAAGGCCTTTCGTGTGTTAAGAATGTGAAGAAACCTGCCAAGTTAGATCAAGAATCTCTAGGTGTTTTGTGTTTTCCTACAACATGTTTCATCAGGACTATGAAACAAAGTCGTCACAGCTTTTATCACAAAACATAATCAACAGCCCACAATAACAAGCGAAGACAGCAACTAAATAAACAGAACAATAAGAGAGAACAAGAAAGGAGAACTGGATACCATGCAACGCGGAATACAAGCTACCATTGCAGATGAAATCAGAGACCAAGAGCTTCTCATCTCTCGCATAGTAATAAGCCCTCAACTTCACGATATTCCGATGCTGAACTCTTCCAACAGCCTCGGCCTCGGCCTCAAAGTCCTTGAACCTCCAAGTAGCATCATCAGCCTCGCTCAGCCGCCTCACGGCTACCACAGCATTCCCAAGGGCCCCAGCGGATCCCCTGCCGCCTGCCACCACCTTATACACTATCCCACTCCTACTCTTCCCGACGACATAAGCTGATGCCCTCAACAGATCTTCAAGTTCCAACCCAAGCCCATCTTCGTCATCAACCACCACAAATTTACCTTTCTGCCCCTTTTCCTCATCGTCAGTCCCTTCTATCACTTTCCGTTTCCCCGTTTTGCCCCCACCGGACCACCGTTTTCTTCTCACCACCAATACAGACAGCAACAGAACACCAACGATCATGGCAATGAAAACACCTGGAATGACCATAATCTCTATCAATAAAACACCCAAAAAAAACAAAAAAGGCACAAAGCAATAAAAAGGAAACACACAGAAACCATGAGATCAAATCTTGATCGTTAGGAAAACAATCATCGATCACAATCAAAATTATAACGAAGAGTAAAACCATAAATAACTGAACTCTAACGATGACATGCTTTGAGAGCGACGAGCAAGACTTAGCATCAGGGTTACGTCAACATCCCAAGACTATACTTGCTAACTCTTCCTATAATACACATCACGCAGGAATGAGTGTCGGTAGCATTGCCCTTACCAACGGAGATGACCGAAACCCAAAGGAAGCCTGTACCAACTCCACCCCTCTCCGACACCCGCCTGCCGGAATCAACTCCATTCCCATCCCCACCAGGATGATTTCCAGGGTTTCTAATGTTCCTCTCCTCGGGGGAGCACGGCGAGCTCAACGGGAACCCACACAACCCGGGGTTCCCCTCGAACGCCGTCGGCCCCTGATTCACCAACGACCCCACAACTGGAATCTGCCCCGTCAAATTATTCCACCTCAAATCCAACCCCACCCTCGCCGGAATATCCCCATACTCCGCCGGAACCCCGCCCGAAAACCCGTTTTTCGACAGGTTAACAATCCCTTTTAACCCCTTCATCCCGGAAACCCACACCGGCAGTGTCCCGGTGAACTCATTGTCCGATAAATCGATATATTCCAACTGGGTCAGCGCCCTCAGATCCGGAATCTGCCCGTCGAAGTTGTTGTGAGAAAGGTCGAGAACATGAAGGGAGGCGAGGAGGGAGAGTTCGGAGGGGATGTAGCCGACGAGGGAGAGGTTGGAGAGGGCGAGGGAGAGGATGTGGGAGGCTGGTGGAGGGGAACAGGTGATGCCGGGCCAGCTGCAGGGTGTGGTCGAGAGGGGAGACCAGTGGGAGAGGAAACGGGTTGGGTCGACGGAGATTGAGGATTTTAGAGACAGGAGAGCGAGGCCGGCGGAGTTGAGCGCGCCGACGGTGGTGGCGACAAAGCTAACGGCGACGGACAAGAAGAGTGGCATTGGAGAAAAGTGGAGTGCCATTAGTGATGGTGTGGTTTGGTGGAGTTTGAATGGAGGCTTTCAAGTGGTGGAGTTGAGTGAGTGAACGAAGATGAAGATGACGATGACGATGACGATGATGAGAGTAGAGTGAAGTGAATTGACGATTTTGAAGAAAAAGAAAAAAGAAAAAAGAAAACGGTAGTGCAAGTCAACATGGGTTCCACCATTTCTGTGGTGAGATGGTTGATGAAAGAGCAACACTTCCCAGCACATTATATATATTTGTTGGGTTTCATAACATATATAATATATATTTTTTAAATTATCTTAATTTATTTTTTATTTTTTAATCAATATTTATTATAAAAAAATTTACATCAATCATATTTTATAATAATATATTTATTATTTTCTTTTATAACAACCCACTACCCCTAAAACATATTTTTTCTTTATCAAATTTCACAAAAATTTTACATATATATAAATTATGAGACGGATGGAATACAACATTTTCAATCACTATATTATTTAACACGATTTTTGAGGAATTTCGTTTATCGTCTTAATGACGTATAAAAATTATGTCGCTCATGTCGGTTTGAAGTATATATTTTAATTATCATTAATATTTTACAATAATTTTCTAAAAAAAAATAACTTTTGATCATCCCGCGATAAAAATCAAACTTTGTCTCGATAAGTGTGTTTTTCAAATTGTTACGTTTAATTCGAAACGGAAAAAATACTTCTTCCGTCTTACTTAAATTATTATATTAACTTGATTTTTGTTTTGGTTAAACAAAATTTGACCCATATCATAACACGATGAAATTTTATTTTTCGTAAATTTATTATTCCCTCGGTCTTAAAGAGGACACATATAACGATAGAAAATTTGACTGATATTATAAAACGATTAAATATAATTTTTTGAGAAAATATCGTAAAACATTAATGTTTGTGAACTTTACGTACTATAATCATGGGCCAATAGAAAATTTAAATCGTATCGTTAAAATGAGTAACAAAACACCTTAAATTGAGTGTTAAATAGTGTATGAATAGAGAAATATTGCAATAATTATAGAATAAAAATAATATGAAATATCAACAAGAGTTTTATTTATCTATTTTAATCAAATATATACTGTGAAACAATTATATAATATTAAATAAAAACAAAATTTTCCAAAACACATACCGAATAGTAAAAACTACAATGCTATTGTAATTTGAATAAAAAAAATAGAAATATATGTCATCAGGATAAAACGATATGCATTTCGATCTTGTTTGAGAATCAAAACCCAGTATTTAACGGGATTACCTGAGGAGCCCTTGTATAGCATTGTCATGACTTTCCAGAGAAGTTAGGTGATGGGCAACGCCAAGCTATATTGGCCAATCTGGTTTGGCCCCCCATGTGGCCCCACTTTTTCTTTTTCTTTTTTAAATATCTTTTTCTTATATAGCATTTAAAATTATTTATAATTTTTAATATATATATATATATATATATATATATATCAAATATTAAAAATAAATATATA
>JAOVYX010019782.1:0-17988 GCA_035668315.1 Drosera spatulata
TTTGGTTGATTGATTTTTCATTTTCATCTTTATCAATCTTTGCAGTAGAGCTCATTGGTGTTCTCATATGACTTGTAGTTTCTAGTCCAAATTTCCTAACTGTGTTTCTCAAATATTTATTTTGATTTATGAATATTCCACTCTGCAATTGTTGTATTTCAAGTCATAGAAAGTATTTTATCTCTCCCATTAGGCTTATCTGAAACTTGGACTTCATTAGAGCAGCAAACCTTTCACACAGTTTGTCATTAGTGCATCCAAATATAATGTCATCAACCTATATTTGCACTAATAGATTATGATCTTTATGTTTCTTAAGAAATAAGGTGTTGTCTACTTCTCCTCTTTGAAAGCCATTATCACATAGAAAGGTGGAAAGAGTTTCATACCATGCCCGTGAAGCCTATTTCAGTCCATATAGGGCCTTTTCTAACCTATAAACATGATCAGGATGTTCATAGTCTTCAAAACCTGGGGGTTGCTTAACATAGACTTCGTCCTGAAGCTTCCCATTGAGCAATGCACTCTTCACATCCATTTGGTAGATTTTGAATCCTTGTGGTTTCGAGCATAGGCAAGAAACATCCTTATGGTTTCGAGCCTTGCAACTGGGGCAAACGTTTCATAAAAGTCTATTCTTACTTCCTGAGAGTACTCTTTGGAAACTAATCTGGTTTTATTTCTGATGATTGTCCCATTTTCATGTGTCTTATTTCTACAAACCCATTTGTAGCCTACTACTGGATATTTCTTTGGTTTGGGAACTAGATACCATACTTCATTTTTTTGAAACTCATTGAACTCCTCTTGCATGACATCTATCCAGTTTGAGTCACTTAAGGCTTGTTTGATGGTCTTTGGTTCCATTTCTGATATGTAATATGCAGACAGGCACTCCAACTCTGTTTCTCTTCTAGTCTGTATTGGTACATCTTTGTCTTCGATGATCACATACTGATTGTGTATTTTAATCCATCTTCTCTTGTCCTGTACCTCACCAAGTATTGTTTCATCGAGTTACTCCTAAATTACAGACGGTTCCTGCTCTGTCGCTGTTTCTTTGTCTTTTGCAGTGGGTGCAGACTTTTCATCCTTTACTGTGGCATCTGAATGCTAGTCTGTAATCTATTCATCATCTTCATAGGCACATTCTTCATCAAAGACATTAGCAATCCGAGGTGAAGTAAAGATTTCTTCAAAAGAAACGTGTATAGACTTCAACTAGTCCTATTTTTTTTATCGTAGACTCTAAATGCTTTGCTAGTTGTGGAGTATCCTTGAAATATTTCTTCATCTGACTTAGGATCAAATTTTCCTAGGTGATGTTTCTCATTGTTATGAATATAGCATTTGCAGCTAAATGCGTGAAACTACTTGACACTTGGTGTCTTTCCTTTCAATAACTCATAGGGTGTTTTTTTTGTGCATCTTGTGTATGAGGCACCTGTTTAGGACATAGCATGAGTGTTTACTACTTCTTCCCAATAACTTTTAGGTAAGTCTGCATCTGAGAGCATTGTCCTACCTGGTTCTATTAGTGTCCTATTTTTTCTCTCAGCCACACCATTTTATTGCGGTGTTATAGGCGCAAAGAAGTTGTGTGTTATGTCGTGATCATCGTAGTATTTATCCATACCAGATTAGTCAAATTCTGTTCCATGATCACTTCTAATGATAATCACATCAACTCCCTCTCATTCTGAACTTGTCTTAGAAATCTAGTCAGCAGACTATAGGTCTCACTTTTCTTATGCATGAATATTACCCAAGTATATCTTGAGTAATCATCCACAACTACAAATGTATATTTCTTTCTGCTTATATTTTTTCACTTCCACTGGTCCAAATAGATCCATGTGGAGGAGTTCAAAAACTCTAGTGGATTCTGTGGACTTTACAGGTTTGACACTGGTCTTAGTCTGCTTTCCTTCTTGACAGGATTTGCACAGTTTATCCTTCTGAAACTTGATTTGAGGTAGGCCCTCACCAAGTTGTTTGAGGATAGCTTAGAGATTGTTTTAAAGTTAAGATGTGCCAGCCTCTTATGCCATAACTAATTTATGTCCTCAGATTCATTTGTATAGAAACAAGTGATTTATATAGACTGTGACTTATTGAAGTCTACTGTATAGATGTTTCCTTTTCTGTAGCCTACCACCTTGACTTCTTTGGTTGTTTTGTCTCTTACTTCACATATATCCTTTGTAAAGGAGACATCATAATCCTTATCACATAATTGACTTATGGACAGAAGATTATGTTCTTATCCCTTTATATAGGCAACATTTCTAAAGATTAGGGAACCCGTACCAAGGGTTCCATAACCTTTAGTCTTATCTCCTCCAAATATGACTAGAGGATCTTCCTCTTTTCTGTATTCCTTTAGCAGACTTTTGTTTCCAATCATATGTCCTGAGCATCCACTATCCAAGTACCAAGCTTTGTCCTGATGCTCATGCATAAAATTCAAATCTCATACATGATATCCATAAGCATGGGTCCTTATTGTTTAATCTTAGGCACCCACACTTGAGTGACTTTCTTGTGTGGTGTCCTACATTTGAATGCCTTATGACCTTTTTACCACATCTGTAGCATATGACCTTTGCTCTTTCTTTCTTAGGCCTTCTGCTAGAATTTTTTATTTCTCTAAAATGCATATGGCATATACAGTAGGGTCTAGGGTGTAATCTGTTCCATGTAGTATTGGAAGTTTTGTTCCATATTGAGTAATTTGGTGCATATTATGATTTTGAAGGTTCATAACCTATTTTTCTACTGAGCGCAGCTCCCTTGGGCATGATAGTATGCACCACTTGGGGTTGTTTCATCTTCTGCTTCGTCGGAGCAGCAGAGATGTCAACCTTCTTGGTTTGAGCAGTAAAGTCTTGACCCTTCTACTTCTTTCCTACACAGATCTCATCCTTTTGTAATATTTTTACAGGAGGTTATTTAACCTCTGTCTTGCTGTCTAGAGGGATTTCCTTGGCAACTGAGGATTGATTCTCATTGATCTAGCTTCTATATCCCAGTCCAGATTCATCATATGAGGATTGACCTGTGATCAACATCTTTTGAAGATCTAGGGTCTTTTTATTCCATATGTCAACCTGTTTTACAGTTCAGCATTCCTGTTGGTGAGTTTATCCACCATTGCAGTGAGAAGTTTCATTTTCTCATCTAATTTCTTGAGTTCATTCTCGGCCACTACTAAATCATTTTATTTCTTCTCAATTTCTTCACAGGCCAAATTGTAATTTTTTTTTTTAAAATTTCAATCAACTCAAGATTTTTTTTTATTTTTTCTTGTCAGGGCAATAAGTTTTCAAAGGTTTCTAGGAGAGCCTCATTTAGTTCCTCAACAGAGGCATTTGATGAGGATAGATCAAATACCTGTTGCTTATCTTCACTTCTGGCCATGGGATAGAGTTGTGCATTTGAAATTGTCTCTTCATCATCTGAGTCTGTCTCATTCCAAGTCTTGGCAGCATAGACTTTGTCTTTTTTTTTTCTCCGAGCCACCCTTGTTGTAGTCCTTTTTTTGTACGAACGACTCCTACGGGACTCGTCTGCATTGTGTAGTAAAGTGTCCTGCTTTGCTGCAGTTGCAGCACACTTCCTTGTTCATTTTCTTTGATTTAGATGAGTTGTTTCTCTTGAAGTCTTTCTTTTTGAATAGCTTCCTGAATTTCTTTCCCATCAAGGCAAGTTCTTCAGAAATAGATTCTCCTGTTGTTGATGAGGTTGAGGAAGTATCGTCTTTCGCCATTGATATCAGTATCTTCTCTTGAGCTTTGAACGCTAGGGTCTTTTTTCTTGCTTCGTCGATTTGCTTTTTCTACTCTACCTCAAGGTTGTAAGTGTGTAGCATGCCGTAGAGCTGAGCAAGTGACAATTTTGCTAGATCTCTTGATTCTCTGATTGCAGTAATCTTTATGCCCCATGCTTCTCCAAGAGATCTCATGAACTTCATATTGACTTCCTTGTTAACTGATGGTCACCCAAGTCAAGATTATGATCAAGAACAAGTCAAGTCAAACGCTTCTTCCATTGGTAAAAAGGAAGAGTCAACATAAGGAAAATTGGCCTTCAAAGGTATGGAAAAAGACCCTTAAAGGATAAGGGAAAAACCCACCCAATTAGGGTTTCCTTCCCTATAAATACACCATTCCCAAGAAGGTATTTGCCCTCATTCTCAATCTCCTCCACATTCCACTACTCTTTCTTACTCTCTCTCTCTCCCCCAGATCGAGCACATACTGACTTGGGCATCGGAGTGGGCGTCCGAGGTATGCACCTCGATCTCCCAGCTAACGGCGTTTTCTTGTTCTTGGTGTGCAGATCGTTCGGCGCATCCCCAGATCGGTCTCGCATCATCAGATCAGTCGGACATACGACCAGACCATCATACGGTCTGACCCAAACCAACAGATTGGACTAGCTATGACAAATAGTTTGGCACTTCAGGTAGGGACTATGATCAATGCAGCACCATGTCGATAACCCGAAGCCGAACTAACAACATGCAACCAGAGCCATCTAACATGCCTTCCGCTAGTCGCGCTCCGCTTCCACCACTCCCAGGTGATAGACCCTTGAGATCAGTCCGTACAGGGGCCAACCCGACGCCACCCCAAGCTAAGTACATGGCAGAGAGCCCTGCAGTTTAGTACGCTACTGTGGCCATGTACCAAGAGTTGCGCCAAGAAATGACCCAACAAATGCAAGACGTTCTAAGGGAGATGAAGAACCTACTGAATGATAGGTTGCCCCCATGCCTGGATGCGGCACTTCCACAAAACGTGGAGAGGGGAGCGCCCGTCGTTCCTCTGCGAAATACGAAACTAGTAACCCCAGCTAACCTGATCGATCTTCGACACCAGTTAACTGAGCCAAAAATAGAAGATCTCCGAGCCGAAGAAGAGGACCTTAGAAATCACATCAATGCTTGGAGGGAAGACCTAAGAATTCATCTGAATGCTCAGTCAATAAACTCCAGACCCCTCGTACCCGATCGACCGGAAGGGGCCCAAGCTTCTAAGATCATCTCGCTCCAACCTGATGGACAACTCATTCCCTTGGAATAAAAAGTGGAGTAACTTTACAAGTTGTTTGAGCAGACCGAGCGAGGATCCCGTTTCAGGAGCATAGAAAGAGTGTTCATAACGAACACTCCTTTCACGACCGAGATCAACGAGCAGCTTGCCCCTGAAAGGTTTTGAATTCCGTCATGTGACACCTACAACAGAACGACCGATCCAGACGAGCACGTTCAAAACTTCCAGACTTTGATGAATATCCAAGGAGCACCCGGTGCCATAATGTGCAAGGTCTTTCCAACCACTCTCCGTGGACCGGCCCGAGCATGGTTTCAATACTCTTTCAACCGGATCGGTAGGTTCGTTTGCAGAATTGGCTGAACTATTCCACAGGCAATATGTTAATAGCAAACGAAAAAGGCTCACATCTAGCAATATGTACAAGATCTTTTGAACTGGGCGAAGATCTTAGATCATACATCCAGAGGTTCAACACCGAGAAGGTTAAGATTGAAGATCCGGTCGATCACGAGATACGTCAAGCCTTGATAAACGGTTTGGCGAGCGATGACCTCTCATATAGCCTCTTGAAGAGGGAGCGATGGACATACTCCGACCTTCTAGCCAAGTTGGGAAAACACATTCATGTCGAGATGACAAGGGAGATCCGTAATCAGAGGCTCGGACTCTGGAAGGAACGAACTGGTAAGGAGGAGAATCTCGATCGAACGAAAAAGGAGGAAGCAAGGCTCGGGAAGACTGACCGAGTACCGGACAAGAAAAATCCGAAGGGTAAGAGATCGGGGAATAACATCGCTCGGTCGACCTCTCTCAATGACAACAAGTATGCTCCCCTTAACGCATCGAGAAGAGAGGTACTCATGGCCGCACGAGAGGGAAACCTGTTGATCAAGGACCCAGAGAAACAACGGTTCCTTGGTGCTCCAAAGGATAAGACTCGGTATCACTAATATCACAAAGACCATGGTCATGACATGGAGGAATGCCGCCACCTGAAAGACGCCATAGAGCAATTGATCCGAAAAGGACATTTCAAGAAATTCCAAGCAGATCCGAAAAGGAACGACGAAGATCACTCGACGAACAGAGGGAGCCAGATCGGCCTTCACAGCGTCCATGCATGAATGTGATCATCGGGGGCATCGCCTCGAAAAAGGGTATGAAGACCCATCGCAGGAGCCGAGAACTTCAAGGTGACTCCACTACCAATGAAGAAAAAACGATACGGACTGACCCTGTTGTCCAATTCGGACCCAAGGGCGACCCGGGAATCCAGTTCCCCCATGATGATATCCTTGTCATTACCCTCCACATTTGGGATTACGATGTCAAAAAGATGTTGGTCGATTGTGGTTCGTCTGTCGATATACTCTACCTCTGTACCATAAAGAGGATGCAAATGACAGAGAAGGATCTCAAGCCGTTCCGTACCCCTTTGATCGGGTTCGCAGGAGAGACCTTATGTCCGAAGGGGAATATCTCCCTATCACTAAATATGGGAGATAAAACCACCGGTCGGACTCGAACACGAATGACAGACTTCTTGGTGATAGACCTTCCCTCTGCCTACAATGGGATTCTCGGTCGACCATCCATAGTGGAGCTTCAAATGATGATCGTTCCGTGTTATGTGATGATCAAGTTTCCTACCCCAGAAGGAGAATGCACGATCAAAGGCAACCAAAAGGCCTCGAAGGCATGCTATACAGCCATCTTGAAGTAATACCCAAATCTAAAAGGAAAAGAAACCCTCCAACTGCACCTCGACCCGAGGTTGTTCAAGCCTCGGCCCCAACCGGTCAAAGACATAGAGAGTTTCCCCTGAATCTGGAAAATCGAGCCAAGTGTGTAAAGATCAGTTCTCAATTCACCAACCCCGTCAGATCGGAATTGATCAAGTTCCTCTACTCTAACTCAGACATCTTTGCTTGGTCACCCTCAGACATGCCGGGCATTGATCCAGATGTGATCGTGCATCGGTTGGCAGCAAACAAGAGTGCTCAACCAGTGAAGCAGAAAAGAAGGCACTTCGCGGAAGAACAGAACCGAGCTATTGCAGAAGAGGTCGATAAGCTCTTCTCGGCCGGCTTCATCCATGAAGTAAAATACCCAGACTGGCTTGCTAATGTGGTCATGGTGAAGAAAGCGAATGACAAATGGCTGATATGTGTCGACTTCATAAACCTAAACAAGGCATGTCCGAAGGATTCATATCCCCGCCCGAGGATCGACCAACTAGTTGATGCAATGTCCTACCACAAGCTCTTGTCATTCATGGATGATTTCTCCGGATACAATCAAATATTTATGGCTCCGCAAGATCATGAGAAAACATCCTTCATAACTGACCTAGGGACTTACTGCTATGAGATGATGCCGTTCGGACTCAAGAATGCTGGTGTGACCTACCAACCTTTAGCAGACAAGGTCTTCAAGCCATTATTAAGGAGCACAATGGAGATCTATGTGGATGATATGCTGACCAAGTCTAAGGAGGTTGACCTCCATGTGTCTAAATTGAGCAAGACGTTCGACCTCTTGCGAAAGTATAAGATGAGACTCATTCCTTCCAAATAGACCTTCGGTGTGGCATCTGGCAAATTCCTGGGCTACCTTGTCATAGACCGAGGCATTGAAGCAAATCCGGCTCAGGTCAAAATAATCCAGAAGATGGAACCGCAAATGGCAAGACGAGACATCCAAAGGCTAACTGGGTGTATTGCTGCACTCAGTCGGTTCCTCTCCAAAGGAGCCGAGCGAACGCTCTCATTTTTCAAGACGTTCAGGGGAGCCAAGTCGAAAATAGAATGGGATCAAACATGTCAGACCGTCTTCGTCCAGCTCAAATAGTATCTTCAAGAGATCCCACTCCTCACTCGGCCTCAAGAGGGACAGCGTCTCTACCTTTACCTCGCGGCCGCTGAAGAGGTCGTATCTGCTGTTCTCCAACGACCGGTCTACTATATCAGTAAGGTATTGCACGGTCCTGAGCTCCGATACCCCAAGTTGGAGAAGGTGACCCTAGCACTTGTTACTACAACGAGAAAATTAAGACTCTACTTCCAAGCTCACCCGGTCGCTGTGATGATGGACCTATCTCTGCAACAAGTCCTCCACAAGCCTGAAATGTCCGAACATTTGATAAAATGGGCTGTGAAAATAAGTGAATATAGGATCACGTATAAGCCAAGGATTGCCATAAAAGCTCAAGCTCTTACGGACTTCCTGGTGGAGTGCCAGTTCATCCCAGATCGGGTCGAACAAGAGGAATCGATCGGGAACGAGATCGGGTAGAACAACATAGAAGACCTATATTGACGGCTCTTTTTGCAAGAAGGGATCGAGAGTAGGGGTACTTCTAATCTCTCTGACTCGATGGAACCTCCCTTGCTCGATCATAGTCTAATTCGAGGCCACAAACAATATGCCTGAATATGAAGCACTGATTTCAGCTCTTAACTTAGCAAAGCATCTCAAAATAGATCGTACGGAGATCCATTCGGACTTGAGAGTTGTCGTGAAACAAGTTGGAAGCAAGTACGAGGTTGGACCTTAGTTGCAAGGATATGTATCTCATGCACAAAGACTCATCAAGGTATTTGTCGACCTACAGATTCGATAAATCCCTCGGGGGGAGAATAGCATAGCAGATGCCCTAAACAAGCTTTAGTCCGGATCAAGCAAATGGGCCAAAGATAGGCTGCTGACCGAAGTGGTGGGATCACCCAGGAAAGATGGCAATGAAATCGAAGCCATCGAGGTCTCCCCGTCATGGGTGGACGATCTGATGATAGTATCTCAAGCATGGGATCGTACCAAAGGATCGAAAAGAAGCCCAAAGAATCAAACGGTTCACCCCAGAGTACCTAATAATAGGTCAAGACCTACTCCGAAGATCCTACTCCATGCCTCTACTGAAGTGCCTAAGGCTGACCGAAGCTTGGTCCATCCTGACCGAGGTCCATGAAGGAATTTATCATCATGGAGCACAAACCTTAGCATAAAAATGTATGAGACAAGGATATTGTTGGCCTACAATCAAAGCTGATGCCAAAGACTTAGTGCAAAATTGTGACAGATGCCAGAGGATGGCCGACCTAAACAAGAGACCTGCCGCAAAAATGACATCCATAGAGATCTCTTGGCCATTCGCTCAATGGGGAATCGACATCCTTGGTCCTTTTCTTATGGCAATGGGACAAAGGAAGTTCATCATAGTGGCTGTTGAATATTTCACTAAGTGGGTCGAAGCGGAAACCATCCCGAAGATTACAAACCGGGTTGCGAAAGGGTTCATGCAGAGATCGATCGTTTGTAGGTTTGGAATTTCAAAGATACTCATCTTCGACAATGAAACTCAATTCACTAGCTCGGCCTTCACCGAATTTTGTCAAAAGTTTGGCATCAAGCAGAAGCTCGCTTCAATCAAGCACTCCCGGACCAACGGACAAGTTGAAGCTGTGAACAAGGAGATAAAAAATACCTTAATCAAAAAGCTTGCCTCAGCAAAGGGACTATGGGTTGATGAACTGCCTGCCATCCTATGGTCGTGCCGAATGACCCAAAGCGGTTGACCAGGGAGACCCCCTTCGCACTTGCCTTTGGAATGAAAGCAGTGGTGCCTGTCAAACTCCAAACTTCTACCGCACGGGTCTTGGGTAATGACGAGGGAAAGAACAAACAGCTCATAAGAGAAGAGGTCGACCTGCTAGAAGAAAAGAGAGAAGAAGCTCATGTCCAAGCTCGGGCCTTCCAAATACAGATTGCTAAGTACTTCAATGCTAATGTCCACCTCATCCACTCAAGGTAGGAGATTTGGTTTTGAGGAAGGCTGAATTTGAAACAGGGAGAACTGGGGGCAAGCTCTCCAAAAATTGGGAAAGACCGTTCAAATTTATCTCAGTCTCGTCACACGGAGCATGCAAGATAGCTCGACCTAATGGGCAGGAACTACCTCGAACTTTTAACACGGATGACCTGAAGTTCTACTTTGTTTGAGATGATGGACCTAGTCGGCTCATATCCTGAAGTGATTATGACCGATTCGAATAATGATGTACTAGGCTAAACTAAAATTGTCCTGAAGTGATGATTGAATTGTCTAAATAAGTCCTGAAGTGACTATGTACCATTTCCATCAAAGTTGAATAAAAGGATCGTTTTCTGTCAAATGGAATTATGTGAAAACTACTAATGTCTTGATAAACCGATCGAAATTCGCTATGACAACGATCGGAATGGTCAATGTCAGAACAAACCGTTAAGATTTCGTGGAAAGGCGGCCGAACAAACCACCTTTAGTCAGTAAGATAGCGGCCGGAACGGCTAAGGACCGAACGGACCGTCATGACTTGACGGGACAATAACCGACGGACCTACTGAAAAGACTGAAAAATTGATCTGTATACCCTTATAGCCGAATGAACGCATGAACAAGTCTAAGGGAACCCAATGTTCCAAGGTTGAAGCATTCTAGAGACAGGGCAGAACGCCCCGACTGACTCAAAAAAAAAAAAAAAAAAAAAAAACTTTGCAAAAATGGCAACACAAAACTTGTATAATCTCGAAGATGGAAACAGTGTAATGACTAGTAGAGTACATCAAAAGGTTCAAATTGAATTCTCGACTAGGAGAAAGTACATGAAAGCACAAATAGGGAGGCAGCGTCGAATTGCAAAAGTTCGCATATACAACCCAAAAGAAAGTACTCTAGATCGATCAACAATCCAAAAACAAGTACTCTACACCGGCCAGGGCTGTGAAAACAATGAAAGGGAGCAATGAATGTCAATCCTACCAAAAAATCGACAGGATGTCCTACTCAACTGTTTTGCCAAGTCGTCCCGAACACTGGTTCCTTGGGCCCCAGTAAGAACGAACGACCTTGCAGCAACATCCTAAGTCGGACAAGCGACAGTAGTGGTAGTGGCCAGCCGAGCAGCCATAGCAGCAGCCTTGGCATCCGCTCTCCTCCGAGACTCCGGGTAGCTACTAAGAGACATGAGATTCAGCTTCTGTGCCGGGACATCCGGAAAAAGCATCTTATAGAATTCCTCTAACTCATCAAACCCGGACTCGATCCCCTTGTTGAACCCATCTTCCTCAGCCTCCTAGGCCCTCTTATCTATGGCCTCTAACTCCCTCCGTAGCTGGGCGACCTCATTGATCGACATCTCGAGCTTGGCAATAACAGCTGCCTGAGAAACCTGCATGCCCGAGAGATCTCGCTCGGCCTCGATCCTCTTCCTCCTCTCCTCTTCCAGCTTGGACCGAAGCAGCTGACTCTGCTCTTGATATTGTTGAAGGTTATGGTTTTCAGTAATTAGATCATCCACGCGGTGAAGAAGGCCAAGTGTGCCGATCACATTCTGTAAAACGAAACAAAATGGTCAATCGCATAAATAAATATGTAAGAGAGAAAAAGAAAGAGAAGAAGGAAGTACCTTATAAGCACTACGAATGACACAACGCTCAAAACTCTCACGTTCTGTCTCGGATTGCATAGCTCAGTCTAAAGTAAGGTAGATGGACTCAAGTATAGTACGGGCGTTGAACCCCATCGTCCAAGCTAAGGCCTCAGGATGAATCCTCCAAGTCGAAACATAAGCCTCCTTCCCAGCTAGACCGGCCGGACTTACGAATCCTCCTAGAAGGTAGTCCGAATAAGCAACAAGCTTGGGCAGACCGGTCTCAGATCCGACCGACCTAGGGGGTTGAGAGTTACTGATGTGCAAAGACTTGGGCGGGCGGCTATCTAGAGGTTCGACATTGGCATCCCTCTTCTCTCCCCTCCTGCTTGTGTCTGATGCCTTCTCCTTCCCCTTCCTCCTCTATTGGGTCAGGCGCGGGGCGACCTCCACTAGTCCAGTCGGGTTTGAGGACAGAACAGGGTCCGGATTAGCAGCAAGCCTAGCATTCCTCCTCCTCAACAACTCCTCCGGAGCAACCATACCTACAAAAGGGGAATGTCGGCAAGGGTCAGTAAAACTCTAAACGAGGAACAAAAAAAAAAAAAATGATACTCACTCATATCATTTTATGCAAGAACTCCTCAGTGATCAAGTCCAACACTTTGAAAGTGCGCGCAGACTTAATGAAAAGGTCAATGATAGATCTGGCTATCCTCTCATCCGGACGAAGGATAGGAAATCGAATATGGGTAACAGAAACACCCGATAGCCAATGGGTCGTAAAGTCAATTACAGTTAAGTCAATTACAGTTCCATTAGTGCATCGAACATACAACCATTGGTCACGCCAGCGGCGACTGTCCTTAAAATCGATCAAAAACACCTTACTCGGTCGCGAGGCTAGGTGATACCAACCATTCTCATGGTAGTTTGGACATAAGAAACTAAAAAGAAGCTTGGGTGTGATGGCTACGCTATCCACGTCTAACTCTCGAGCGGTCACATAAAACCCAATCATCATGCTAATCGAGTTGGGCAAGAATACGGAAGAACATATCCCTGTATATCGGAAGACCGAACTGAGGAATCGATGAATTGGGAATCTCAATCCGGCCCTCAAAGTATCAAGGTAGATAGGAAGAACTTAACTCTCCACCGAAGTACATATCTGTTGTCTAGACTTGGGCTGATCTATAGCAAAACCACGAGGAATAAATAACTCGGATCTAAGGCACTTCAACCTCTGCTTAGAGATCCTACAAGGATTACTGAAGACCTTGGGTTGAATCTCGAGTATACAACCCTCGTCGCCCTTCCCGTCTGAAGAGTCCCCGTCCGAAGACAAGGTCTTATGGGCGGGGTCAGCGTCAGGAGAATCAATCACGCCCCCTGAAGAATGGCCGGTCGAATGAGACTCGACGAGCCGTAGGTCACGAGGGGGAGAATAATGTCCCAAGACGTTCTTCACCCGTTCATAGACTTTCCCACCTCCAAGAGGTCGGGACGATGGGAGAACAATAAGGTCAAGAAGGACCGATCGATCTAAGGGAATATCGACAAGACCAGTTCCCACAACCTCCAAATCTGAATCGATATCATCAAGTAAAGAGCCGAAATTATAATACATTCCTATTTGTGAGAATCAATGAACCGGGATAAGAAAACTGTTTGACCTCCCAAAAACTGTCCGACCTCGTGGGATCCGTCCGACCTCCTAAGAGCTACCCGACCTCACTACCACTGAGCACGTCCGGATGAGCTTGGAGATCCGACCTCGGATCCACACGACCACGGTACCCGGACGACCTTGATACCCGGACGATCGACCTCCCCGACGGTCCGAACTTGCCACTTCACCAGATCAACCTCGCACCGCTGACTAGGACGATCTCTAACAAGCAAAGCCAAACCGTACGGTCTGAACTCACCAAGTCTTACCTCACTTCATGCCACCCAAATGAACGGACCGACCTCCCTCCACATGATCCTAACGATCTCTAACCATAGAACACCAACCTTGGCTGGTTTCCTCTCCCATGGTATCTTGAAATGGTTGGTGGAATATGAATGAAGAGAAAAAAAAGGATCACCACCTCCCTTAATTTTCTATATATATAAGGTTGGTCAAGATTTGGTCAAAGGGAACTAGGATTTTCAATGGAAGATTGTTGGTCAAATATTGATCAAAGAAAGAACCGAGATTCCCTATTCCACCTAACTTTGTCCGACTGGGGGACATCTTCATTTCATTTACCTTTCGGGGGCGAAACCCCCATTTGCTCACCGGGGAGCGAAACCCCCCCCAGGGGGTGCTGTCCCCTGAACCTTCGTCAGCATACGCACATCTATCGAGGATATGAAATAGTTAACGATCTCAACATAAATGACCTAATTGGTCTGACATATCCAAGTCAAAAGCACCTGACCCCGGGCTGGGCGAACGGGAGCAAAGGGTCCCCAAGTAAGACCTGATTCGTCCAACTAGCCCAGACCGGACAAAAGACCCCAGATTGGGACACGGGGGCAAAGAGTCCCTTAGAACTCTCAATAACGAGCCTACCCTGAAGTGGTTACCCCTCTAAGCAAGTTGTTCGATCGGAAAGACCGATCCAATTGTTTAGTCCTCAGTACAAACTAAGAAGGTGAAGATGCTCGATCGGACGCATCGTCCGATGCTCCACCCCAAGAATTGATAAAAGAGAATACAACCCTTCGTGCCGATCAGATCGGTCAGTCTCGAAGGCTTGGGGGCAAATAATGGTCACCCAAGTCAAGATTATGGTCAAGGACAAATCAAGTCAAATGCTTCTTCCATTGGTAAGAAGGAAGAGTCAACATAAGGAAAATGGGCCTGCAAAGATAAGGAAAATGGGTTGTGGTGGTGTGGTGGCGGCGGCGTGGTGGTATGGACTACTATCTCAAACATGTCATCATCTAGGACCTTGAAGATTTGATTTCTTATTGTCCTGCTTATCAACTTCTTTTGTGCCATCTAGTAGATCTGGTATCTTTGGTATATATGGGCCATCTGTGACTATGTCTTGCATTCTTTTATCAATTGAGTTCAGATGGGGTAGCATTCTTACCTTCCAGTAGTTAAACTTGTGGAATGAGCAAGCTAGTGGTTCACCATTGTTAGGGCACTTGAGTAGCTTAGGACGAGCCATTCTGTCTTCACAAAATAACCTGTTAATAACTTCTTTTGTAAATAACAAGTAGAAAAGAAAGGGACCTTTTTCTTTCTAATAACTGTTAAGACTAAAAAGTCATAGAGTTTACAATGAATAGCCCAAAGAGGGGATGAATAGGCTATTCAAAAAAATTTCACGGTTCAGTGCAGTTTGGTCTTGGCTAGTATGCACTTAATCTTTTACAGACTTGCAGAATGAGTCTGCACTAGAGATAATAGTATAGCAGGATTGTCTCTTGTGTATCCTGGATTATTTTCTAACAGTTCTATGTATAGAATGAAAAGTAGTAATGTAACGCCACGAAATTCCTCCAGCTTAGCTTAAACGTGACCTCACTGTCGCTACAGACAAACGTCCATAGCAAGGCAATATTTCATGATAGGGTTTACTTATAAGAACGTAAAAGAAAGCGCCAATCGATACAAATACATAATGCCAGCCTCAATACTGGCATAAATACAATCACCAAGTAGTGTAGCCTATTATACAATACTTCCATGCCAAGTTCGCACAATTAAAAATACGAACAGTCAATTACTACAGTCCTCTGAAGTTTGGCCTTAAGGCCCAAGTACTACAGAATATTGTTCTTATTACAAGAAAGGGGAAAAATCCATCATTCGTAGGCGACAACTCTGAAAGCCTCGTCATCTTCACCAGTATCTAATGATAGGAGAGAAACAAAACAAAATGAAAGAGAAACCCGTGAGCAAAGGAATCGCCCGGGTACTGTCATTTGGCAATATATTAAAACCCCATTATTATTATTATTATTATTATTATTATTATTATTATTATTATTATTATTATTATTATTATTACCAATTCCACTTTCGATTCCTTTACGTCCAATCGTTATATTTATTCATTTATGCTTTTAACTTTATTATCTTTGCTCTCGATCTCAGTAGGTTAGATCAACATGCGACCTCGATGAAGAATGGATAGTACATTAGCAAGTGGAGATTCCTTTCACTTTCAACCTGCGACCACATCAGCGCATCGTCGATTGGCTCCGTGCAAGCAACTATCCAGCACCTGAGTTGCCAGGGATGGCTAAGCCCTGCCGCAACCTCGGATCCCTGCAAACAATTGCCTAGCAACCCCTAGTGGCATACCTGCAAGCATTGTCCAAGATCCAAGTTGCCAGGGTTAGCCCTATCCCTACCGCAACCTCGGGTCCCTGCAAACTAGTGCCCAGTGCCTCGACAATAATACCATATCCGCATAATGGAAAGCTAATCTTTCCTCCCCCCAACACTGTCCTCGTACAAGGCTCGAGTTCTTAAGTGGTTTACGACATGTACCATTTCATGTTACTTATAAGCTTGCCATTTAATGGGTTCTTAGGTGATGGCTTATACAATTCAACTATTCCGCGATCACCTAGGTTATTAGAAAGTATTAGTTCTATTAGTTGCTTATTATTTATTTTTCCATTCGAGTTAGCGCCTCAAATAAAATTATCCAACCATTTATATCCTCGTATTCATCGATGAGTTTATTATAATATGTACATGCTTAATTCTAGCTACGTCCGTATCATATTATCGCATAATCGTTACACAACGGTGATCATTAAATAATACAATTACTCCCTACATCACTATCATCTCCCAAACTCACCGCAACCTACGGATCATCGTTTCAGCACAATCCCAAACCAAATCACAGAACTGATCTATTCCGCGATACACTAAACAATAATCATATAATTATCCAGGGATATTACGAAGGGCTTGGGTTACCTTGGGTGGGGGAGGAGGAATGGAAGTTGGTGGTTGGCTGTGACGGCATCCCGGCGACGGCAAGGCGGGAGGGTTATGGCTGGTGAGGGAGGGCAGTCGCTGTGAAGGGGAAGGGAAAGAGGGAAGGCAACGAGTAGGAGGGGAAGCTGATGGCGGACAGGTTGGCGGTGGCTGCTGGGCGGCGATGTGGTTGGTGGCTGGCTGCTGGGTGTGGAAGGCTAAGGTGGTGGATTTCGATTGAGGGAGTGGAGAGGAAACAGGGGAAAGGGAAGAAAGAAGAAGGCGGTGGCGGTGTGGCAACTGACCGACGGCGTGGTGATGTCCTCGCGGTGGTGGTGCGGCAGCAGCAGCAGGGAGAGGAAAGGGGAAGGGAGAGAGGTGGGGGAAAATAAGGGAGAGTAGGAGAATCGGTAGAAAAGGATAAGGGAGAAGATAAGGGTAGTTGATTGCTTTCGATTGATCGATTTCAGATAATCCGAGGTTTCGTTATCCCTTAAAATTATATTTGGTATGATTACTTTCACAGATTGTCGAGATAATTATACCAAAATTCTTCAAATTTTATAACGTGTTCGTATTTCTATTTAGAATTTAATTCTAATGACTCGTTTATTTTAAACGAAATTAATAACATAATCAACTAAGCGTGCCCAAAGTTCTGGTTATTAGAAATAAGAACACAAGGTTTTTATACTGATTCAGACAATCGTTGTCAAATAATCAACGAAGGCTTAGTCCAGTCTTCCCTTGATAACCGATGTGGTCTGACCAAGAGGTGAGTTCACTATCTTCTTGTTTGTGACTAGAACGTAGATTGTTGCACAGATCTTTTCAAAAGCTCTGCTGCAAATGTTGTTCATGGTACAGAGTAGTGAACTCCTTTTCTCAAATCTTTCTTCACAGCTCTCGAAAACGATTGCATAACACTTGAGAGATTTTTCTTGCTTGCAAATGAAATCCACAATCGTCGTCAACCTTCTCTGAGTTTGATCAACCCCCTTTTATAGGTTCAGGGAATTAGAATCCGTGACTGTACTATTTATCCATGTTTGTCCCAGTTGTTTATCTAGAACCTTCTATAGTAGTCTGTATCCACGTGATTCACATTGGTACTCCAAGTGTGGTCTGCTGTTCTGTTGCATGCTGCATTAGACTGCAACTCACTATCCTATTTCTCAACCTAAACAACTAACTATAAGCATGTCCTACTTTAAAGTTTTGATCATCAATTTCTATACATTGGAGGGATTGTGCATTCCTAACACTTGTGCTATTATAGGAACACACATCTTTGATTCAATCGATCGATTTTGAGTGCTTTACTTATTGTGTTTAAACTACTTCACTACAAAAAAATGGGCTCACGGGCGACTAAAAAAAAAAAATTAGTCGCCCTTTTTGCGACTAAATTTTTTTTTTAGTCGCCAATACAAATGCCTCAATTTTAAAAAAAATACCTGCTGGAAATCAGCGACTAATATGGATTTTAGTCGCTAATTTGGCGACTAATTTTACTTTTAGTCGCGAATTTTGCGACCAATTTTGTTTTTAGTCGCCATTTTGGCGACCAAGTTTGTTG
>JAOVYX010019783.1:0-17987 GCA_035668315.1 Drosera spatulata
ATAGATATATAGTACAAAGGTTGCCATGTTTGGGTTGATGTCAGATCTCTGTATAATAGGCAATAGGAGAGATTTCTGCCGAAACATGTGAAGCCTAAATATAGGAAATATGGTAGAAGATTGTATGCCGTTGAGAAGCCTTGATTATAGCCTTAATAGAACTCAACAAACAAGTCTAGGACATCGACTGAATAAGGCTCAACCTGAGCTATGATAGCAATTCTTAGAATCAGGTAAATGTTAAACTCGTGTCGACTCATTTTGTATGTCAAGATATTGCTCGTTTTGTATCAATCATCAATGATCCGTACGATTTTAAAACCATCTTAATTATTTGTAATTCTCAGAGTATTGCAGTATAGGGTAGAGATGGGGAGAAAGGGTGAATAAACTATTTAAAAATTTTCTTGATTAACCGTATGAATTTTGTACAGTTTTTGAACTTTTGTGCTATCGTTCTCATGGGGTGAATAGACTATTTGATTAACAGTCTTCAACCTCGTGCAGTTTTTCAAACATTAAATCTTTGATATAATTATTTTTCAGATTTTTATCCATTTACCAATCAGTTCTACTGCAATCCCAATCTGTTGTGCTTCTGTTTGTGCTGCACACGGTCTGGTGCGTTTTATGACATAAGTTTGATCCCGAGTCCTTAATCCTAGATCCTGACAGATTTATGGTTCATTTACTATCTATATTCATCCTAAATACTTATGTAGAACCCTTAGAATTTGACTGCATCTTGGTGATCCACGACGCCCTTCTATTTGTGATCCTTTGCTGTTCTACTGCATGCATCGTAGACTGAATCTAATCATCCTAATTCTCAACTTGTGTTTGATCATGAATATGTATATTCTAATATCGAATTCTGTTCATCAATTTTTATATAAATGAAAAGATTGCACACTCCTAACGTAATTTTTCTCATAAACCTTCATAATATCATACTCACAACCAATGTGAAAAACAACACCTATATAATATTCTATGGGATGAACCAACAGGGACAAAGAAACCAAAATTGATGGGTCCAACGAAAATCCATAAAAGGTAGTTAAATCTGCTATGCTTTAGCAAAACAAGATCATGTTGTTTAAAGAAAGTATGACTAGGTACTATTAACTTAATAGTAAGATTAGACCTTGTCTAGTTGTGCTCATCTTGGCCATACTAGTTATTAATGATATCATGACCTAATTGTGCAATATTCTAGTATAACAAAAATCATATCCTAGTAATCATCAGGTGGTCGACAGATGACAATAGGAATATAGCAAATCCATGCTTGAATGGAAATGCTGGCTTCCATTTGATTTTGTTCTAAGGTTAAGTTTGCCTAAATGTCAAGTTACATTATTTCATGTGTACATGAGCTTTCCTTTTTAAAAGTCATCGATTCCGTCATCACTTAATTTCACAAGTCTCACAATTCATTCCATTATTATTACAACATGTTGATTTGGTGTGCAATTCTAGAAGTGTGTTGCTATGAGCAAAACGACACATTGTCCTTACTTTTTTTCCCATAAATCCAAAATTGAAGGGTGTAGGGACCATGTGATTGAAGCGAAATATTCTGTAACGTCGCGAGATCCACGTCATGTGACACGTGACGTTATATTGTCATGAATCCGGTTCATAACAAGACTAAATAAAACCAAATAGGTCTAGAGATATAGAGAGTCAAGAAAATTACCTGTGATACTTCCATTCATGTTGTTTACCCGTTACGGATTGAGTTTAAAATCATAAGACGGAAGTCATTAAGTTGCATAATTTGTGACATGAATAGTACACCATATATACTATATATCCAATATAATCATAGTTTCATTCCAACATTCCCAAAATACATGGGGTAACTACAGTCTTCACTGATCATCTGATAACTCACCTGCAAACGGAATGACTCGAGAGTTTTCAACAGACTCGGATTACCAAACTCGTCAATCATCAGTCGGGTTACAAGAATCCGTCGATTCGTTACGTACTTGCACAGATTGTACGCTGCCTTGCACTTTAATAGATAGAGTGCGCATCCAACGGGCTCTATGTGTCTCTCATTGGGATAGATTTAGGCCTCCCTGCAGAGAGTAGCCAGTGGCCTCGTCACGTTCGGCGTTGAAGCCGCTGCATGCATGTTAAGAGGATGGGGGTTGTCCAACGCTCCCTACCTAGTTTCAGTTCACCTGTGATGATGACTCAAAGATTTTGGCGAGATCTCAGTCCCCAGGACTTTCACTTGACACTTGATAGATTCCGAGAAGGGACACCAAGTACGACTTCCTTCCTTAACTTTTTCAACAGAGGAAGATGATGGCAGTGCTGAGCTTATTCCCCAGACTACATTCAAGAGATATGACAGATAACTTGACAGACCATAACACTTGTACCATGTTTCGTTTTTATGTTTGAATACGTGTTGTTGGTTCGCATTTCATTTGTATGTGTCATCAAGTATTGTAATTCTCACTTTCTACAGTACTCCCTTTAGCGTGTGTTTGATGATTTCGTTTGATATTATTCATACATTGTAAAATCAATTTGCAAAAGTATATATTTATAAAAGTTCTATTTATTTGTAAAACATCGTTGCGCTTATTGATTTTGTTACAAACCCCCGCAGTTTCCCCTCAATTCAGAATAAGCGATTCAAATTGAATCCCGATCTTAGCGTCACATAGTCATATGTAATATTCTTAAACGTGTATTTAGGCTTAAATAGATTGCGAGCGTGACTTGGAGAATCACCTGTCACGGACACGGCCAAAGGCGTCATGTAGTTTACATATATTTAATATGTCTACTTACACATAAGGGTTTATATTTCGATCATATGCGATTAGGTTTTAAGGATGGCGTTTGGATTTAATTCTGACCGGAACAGGGGTCGCGGGGGGGATAGATTAAATTCCAAAAATTGGAAAATTTTGCTGGGTCGCGGGCGCGACGGTCCTAACTTACCAAAAATACTGACATTTCGTCGAACAGCTATGAAAATGCTTCATACATCGATTCTATAGCATTTAACAGACTTTATATGATTCCATTTCAGCATGAATAAGATCTCAGAGGTGCACAAATAGCATTGGATTCATGAACGAAGATAAGACGTGATGTCAGGTTCGGTTACCTTGGACGTTCGTTTCCTCGAAGTGATCTTGGTCCGCTTCCTCTGTTTTGATCTTGTCTAGTTCTCCTCACCACTCCCTGCTACTGCTCCCTGAAGAAGACGGGAAGATGATGGTGATCATGGCTGTCCGCATCCGTTGCCGTTGTTTACGGGCGTATGCTGGTGATGATCGCGACTGGGGGATGATGGTGGCGACTGGTGAGGTGTTTGCTTTGGTGAGCGGCTGGTGCCTGAGATGGTGATTTGGTGGTGTTGGCAACTGCAGGATGATGAGGCGGATTCGATGGTGGGCATGGGCAATGGAGGTGGCCGTGGCGTGTGTCGTAACGAAATCGACGTTGGAATGGAGATACAGCTTTTGCAGGAAATGGCAGCGGATTTGTTTGATTTAAATTCGCTTCCTCATTTTATTTTTATTGGTCTATTCTTATTCATATTTTGTTATATTATTTTATCGGAAAATATGCCCGTAAATAGACAAAATTATTTCTAACCTAATGGCGTTTGTTTCGTCAAGAATTTCGAATGTTTTATTAGCCCAAACACGTTTATTATATCGTTATAACGTAACGTTATACGTTTATTATGTTTAACACGTACGTTTATTAAATATGTAGGTTATATCTTTATAACATTATTTTTAACGATAAGTATTTGTTATATTATTTGCAGATTCGTAACATTCCGTTATAACGTCATGCATTCGTTATTTTTATTCGTACGTTATCGATTATATAACGTTACGTTTAAATGTTATGTTTTATTCGTTTGTTAATATATATAACATTTCGTTTAATGTCATATTATACGCTCATTCATTAATAAAGTGCATATTTTTAATACCAAATTTTTCGGAATATTACATATTATCTTTATTTAGCACATAACACAATCCATTTCAGTAAAGATTACAAACAAAATGAGACATCTCAAAATAACACAATGATGAAAAAATTATGAAACGGAAGGAAGAGTTATTGCATCAAATCGGTTTCATATGTTTTCTTTTTTACTGTGATATATATACAGTATGAATGTATCATCAAAAATATGTGACTGCAGCTGCCATTACAGTAACTGGCTGTAATGAGTGATAAATTTCACTTTTTATACTATAAATTAATATTATTGTATTGTCAAATTTTCGTCATAAAACTCGATTGTATATTTTTATCAACTTACAATATAAAAAACAAAACTTACATTGTTCAATGCAACCAATACGCAGCAATGGCTATGGTCTCAACGCATCGTATATACATAGAATGAGGCTACGGTTGATACAACCACAATTTGCAGTTTTTCTCACAAAATACATGGTTTTAATATCGGTTTTCCTTTTATACTTCAACAAGCAATCATGGGCTACTGTAAAAGGATGAGTTTTGCCAAAAAATGGGGTCATGTGCTGCGTTTCAAATTTTGAAACAAAATCCTTCCCGTCGTCGTCGTTTGCAATCAGAAACATAAAAAAAATAAAAGAATATATTTGTCAAGCAATTGGATACTCTTTAGGAAGCTGAGGTTCAAACAAACTGGTGCAACGATCTTCAAGTCTCGAAGTCCATCAGGTGCAACAGTATTTTTCTCTGGATTTCCCTGAGCTGTATCAGTTTTCGGTGTATATGAACTGCACATAGGTGTATATGAACTGCACATAGATTTAGGGTTTGTTGAGCTGATGGGTTGAACTGGATAAACTGCTCATAAATTTAGGGTTTTTCTTTTTTGATTGGATGAACTGAACATAGATTTCGAACTCGGGTTACGATTTAATACATCCCTCGACAACATATAATACATAGCACCATCTAATTCAACTCTATCGAAATAATCTGATTCACCTATATTAAAATGTAAAGACTCGAAAAATGTAAGATAATCTATTTTTTTTAACTATTAACAAAAACAGTACATTATTCAACGTCATAATTTATACAACGGGATTATAAAATTTATTTATTGAAATTGAGACAAAAATGTGCTTACAACGGATAAAATTATATCCCATCGTACAAAAATGTGGGATCTAATATCCCCTTAACACTTTTTCCCCACTTCTCCCATTTCTTTCTCTACTTCTTCCTCCACTTCTCCTAACCCACTTTAACACCATGATCATCTTCTTCTCTTCACCCATTCCCTTACACCATTTTCATCACAAGACTCTCTATCTCCTCTTCTCATCTCACCAATCTCTCATGGATTCACGAAGATAAGCAAGATGAAGAAGCCACGACATCCACGGAGAGGAGCAAGATAACAAGGACTTGACATTATCATCAAACGGTTTGCACGATCTAATTCATCATCCGTCAGAGCTCGTTGACACCATTGTTAAACTTGATAAGTGAAGGTGAGCTTCGTGACAATTATACGAAAATTAAAAATTTTGTGGGATATCATAGGCTCTAAGATAAATTTTGATATTAATATATGTTGAAGCCTCATATGTTTAGTTTCTAATGAATTTGATAAATCATAATTTGAAGTTTTGAATCTCAAGATATAAATCAAAATGTGCACGTATGTCAATCAATAAAAAACTGATTACGGAACTGATTTTGTGGCTTAATCTGAAATTACACAGAAAGAGTTAGAAAATGAGCCTTATATCAATGAAATGTCATTAAAGTATAATTTCTAGAACAGTTTAAAAAACGAGATTTGGAGTTGTATACAAGGAGTTATAAGTTGATTAATGAAGAAAGGTCAAACGGTCTGATCTAGCAGAAAATATAAAATTGAACGAACAAACTGCTATTATTGATAAGGTTTAATAAAAGAATCTCTGATTTTATGGAAAGATTATGAAGTTTAATATATGCAGAATTTTATGAAATAAGTTTTGGAGAAGTATAAGAGAAGTTGTAGATTTAAATGCGTCGTATGGTTATGCTGGACAAAATCCAAAAATGAACTGTTTTGACCCCGAAATAACTCTAAATGTTCATAAACACTTCTAATGATGATATATACATAAAATCATCATCATGAACTATCAAAATAAGTATCAAATATTTTTCTCAAAGGTTAACACCACCACATAATATTACTATGACGATTTTTCAAGAAGTACGAATAAATATGCTTAACTCCATAACGTGAACAATCATTCACAAGGGTGTGTCCTAATACGCGTATCCTATTATATTATACTACTCGGAGACGTTGCTCGTTGTCACTTAAGGACGAAGCTGAACGTTTGTATGCGAAGAACTGTGGTAGAAGATAACGTTTAAATTTATTGTGTGTGACGATGCGTATTTTTATGCCTTGAATATAATAATATACATTTGAATCTTTGGACGTCGTCACTAAATGAGATTAACATAAAATATTGACTGTAATTACTGTGTGCTAAATACTGAATGTTGTGGATGTTGTTTCATGGTGTGTGTTATGCCTTATTTGCTGGTATAATGAGATTGAATGTGTAAAAGGAGTGTAATTCCATACATTGATAAAATAACTCCGTGATATAAAACACAATAATCGTTGTGTCTATCGTTGTGTTATACGGTGACTTGGTGATGACATTCTTTCATCAACTCTGTGAAGTCGTTTTGGTATGAGGGTAACTCACTGTAGGAGACTATGGGCTCCGGTTTGGCTGATCCCTTTCGCGAATGTCTCTTTTATTAAAGTTAAAGAGAGTTTACTTATGAAATTAAATAAGTCTCTCCAAAGACACAATTATAAGATTGATGGTATTTATTGTCTGTCGTCTCTGTGTGATTTTTATGACAATAAGTATAACAAAGTCTGGAGTGAACAGTTAAGTGCAGCAGTGCGTGAGACTTGGATTGGGGATCTGTCGTGTTATAGTGTCATTGTCTCAGTTTGTTCGATATGAATTAAGGTCTTGACTATCGCACCATAAAGTGTATGACGGTAGTAAATGGCGTTAATGATGTTTGGAGTGTCGATTGACGTGTGATTTCGAGCGTTATTTCGTGATGTTAAATGTGCTTATATGACTAGGATTAATCAGTGGTATACTTGTATTGATAATTATGAATGTCACATTGATATGATAGTTCCAGAGTACGATGGAATAGAAGATCTAAGTGATCATTCCACTTTTCTTTTCGTACCTTCTTCTCTCGTGTAACCCCTGGTAAAAAGGAGGACACGCTATTGAGCTCTTATAGCTCACGGTTACTATTTTCTATGTCTTTCTTCTTCTTTTTGTTAGAGGAGCAAGACTTGGAGTAAAAATGAGATCTAAGATTTGATACTATATATAACTTATGTGTGAAATGTATTCTAATCTTAGAAAAAGATGTAAATTTCGTTATAAATGTGATATTCTGAGTTATGATTGAGTGCATTAAAAGTTTTTAAACTAATGATGTATAAATGAACTTAACTTAATTCTTATAACTAAACTATGAAGTATAGTTTTTGTCTATCTGAGACGTTGGGCCCAACGACAATAATATCACGTGGATTTCTATGAAAAGATTAGGGAAGTCGAAGCTTTACACAAAATCATCTGATTCATCTATATCAAAACCCTACAATACATATCGTTATCAACTTTCAATAATCAAGAACCCAAAAATAAAAGGGAAAAGCACAATCAAATTTCAATAATCTAACCCAAATTCATAGCTGCTTCAAGAGTTTTATGATGGTTTGCTATCTAGCCCTGCTGTTTACTAAGCTCTAACTCTGCCATGGTTTCAGTAGCTTCTGAATATCCAAAAAGCCGATGTATACCAAGAAGCCGATGTTTCAAGCTCGCAATACATATCTCAGGAATCTTTGCGTATACCAAGTTCTCAATGATCTGGGGTTTATTACATTGCTACGTCAAATCTGGGGTTCAATTCAATATGATGATCAGGTGGTTTGCTACATCAAAACTTAGGGTTTAGTGACTTCAAAGAATTTTATTTGATTTAGGGTTTTTGATTTGGGGGAATCGAATGGGGAACTGGATGAACTGCGTATGGAGAATCGCAATCTCCTAATTTTCCCTCCAATTGTAGCAAAATACATCGGTTTTTTTTTCAAAGGCGGGGATGAAGGGATGTGTCGTTTGATACAAATAAAAATTTTATATATGGGTCAGGTTGTAAAAGCTGATTACATCAACTGTGGTTCATTTATTTCCTATATATATATATATCAAAAAATGAGGATTAATTTAAAAACAATTGCCATGGTTAAAATAATTAAACTATACTTCACCCTCCATACATTGTATTTTTCATCTTATGCTCTTCATCTTAAAATTCGAAAAAAAAAAAAAATTACGATTCACGACCATCAAGAAACAGTAGGCAAAATACGGTTTTCTGCGTTCAACATATGTGCATCAAAATCAACCCCTTTCTCTATATGTGCGTGCGTGTGTTTCTGATATACATTGGATAGGTCCCGCAGTGACCATGGTTCAGGAACAAATGGTTTCACTTTAGAGCTTCTTGTCAACAGTCAGAGAGTTTGGGACAATTTAAAAGCAATTGTCATGGACCATAAGTACTATCAATACGGGGCAAATTTGTCTTAGGAGTTCTGAACACTAGCCTTGGCTACTCAATTGATCTTTTTTTTTTTTTTTTAATATCGTACGTAGTTCGTCAAGAGCAATTAGTTTAGTGGGATCCCTCCTTAATCATAAATAATTTTCAGAAAATAGTTCTTTATTATGAATATATATTAGAGATAGTTACGTTTCTTTCTCCCTTCCCACACCCTCCTACGCTTGGCGCGCTTTTCTTATACAATAGTCCATTATAGTACTTCCGTCTCACAATTTATGCATTGTATGTATTTTGATGTTAAGTTTATAACGATTAAATATCATTTTTTATAAAATTATTATGAAACGTTAATTACATAGTATTAAGTTAGAATTTTAATATTGAATCTAAAATAATTTTCTGGCATTGTTAAGAATAAGAAAGAAATATTTTAAGATACGTATCGATATAAAAATTATAGAACAAAAGGAGTATTTTAGTTAGATTTTTATTTCATTAATAATTTAGTGTTCAAATTATTAGATTTTTATAGGATACGAAGTACTCCGTATCATATAAACAATAGTCTGCAATTGCATAATTATGGCGACAAAATTTTTTTAGTCCTCGCTTGATGACTATTTTCTTGTCATGTGGAATTGACTTCTACGAAATTATGTGAATAGGTGGTTGTTTTTTTTTTTTTTTTTTTATAATGACTGTTTTCTTGTAGTCATCAAGGTCCTAACACAAAGTTACTGCGGAACAGAAATGTATGGTACAATGGTTTCTAACTGCATCATACACATGCCTCTCCCATCAAAAAGCCAAAAAGACACTAAATACTCTCCACAATGACACTGACATGAGAAACCTCTTCTCAAACATTAAGTTGATTAAGCACAAAGAAATGGACACTACCAACACTTTATACACACATCAACCCTTTCAACCATACAATAAAAATTTAAATATTCCAAATGATTGCCCTCCTCCTCCAAAACCATCATCATCATTAAACTAGACAATATCAACCCACCTAAAAAGTTAATTGGACTATCTACCCAAGGAATGAATTGAAGTAGTACTAGTTGATGAGCTTGAGCTAGCTAAGCAACTTCAACACACACATTGTACAACCCATTCTAACTTGGATCCCACAACTCTCCCGCGATTTCCCCACGTATTCACCACCCTTTTTCTTTTCTCCCCAACTCCATATATATTCACTCCCTTTCCCCCTCATGATCAAATTCACACTTTCTATCTCATTATTCTTCTTCCTATCACTAAAACTGGTACTGCTACTACTATATCATATAAATAGTACTTCAACTGTCCTCTTGGAATCATTTATATATGATGGCATATATGTCTCATCGATACGATAATAATAATGATAACAATAATAATACGTCGAAAAGACTCGACCAGCCTCCTGTTTCCCCACTTCCCCTTTTCATCCCTCCTCCTTCCTCTTCCTCCGACTCCTCCGTCATCCCACCGTCATCTCAGTCACTGTCGTTAGAAATCCACGTATCGTCACCAGCTGCCTCGAGCTCAGCGCCAGTTTCATTGTCTCCATCTCGGCTTATAAGCTCTCCTACCACATTGGCCTCGTCTTCATCTCCGTCTTCCTCTCCTACCACCAGCGGGAAGCACCCGACATATAGGGGAGTGCGAAGCAGGGGAGGCAAATGGGTGACAGAAATCCGTGAGCCGAGAAAAACCACTAGGATATGGCTCGGGACTTTTCCCACAGCCGAGATGGCGGCAGCAGCCTACGACGTGGCAGTATTGGCATTGAAGGGGAAGGAAGCAGTGCTAAACTTCCCGGAGGCTGCAGGGCGGTACCCTGTGCCGGCATCTACTGCACCAGGGGATATCAGGAGCGCTGCGATCGCCGCTGCTGCAATGAAGGAGAAGGAGGAAATGGAGCTGATTGCAATGGAGGAAAAAGAAGTGGTGGTGGTGGGATCAGGTGAGGAAGAGGTGGTTGATGAGGAGGTGTTTTTCGATATGCCAATGGCGAATCTATTGGTGGATATGGCAGAGGGGTTGCTGGTTAGTCCGCCAAGGATGAGCTCCGATGACAGTGGGGGCTCGCCGGAGCATTTTGGTGGCTGTGATGAGCTGTGGAGCTACAATGCATATTTGTAAGAGTAAGGCGATACACATGCTTTTAGGTGAGGTTGTAGCAACTTTGGTGAAGAATTTGGTAGTTTTGATCTAATTTTGATTTGTTTTGATTTTTAGAGAATGTTCGTGCTACAATTTGATGGTACTATGAGAGAAGAACTTATGTATAAATTCTAGTGAACGAGGGATAAGTTGGATCAATGTCATCGTGTAATGTTGATACATCATTGAACTTTAACTGATGTAAATATAGTTGAGGAGGGCAATCCGCAGGTAAATGTAGGAAATACATGGTAAATATCTTGGAGATCGCACTTTTCGATAAGTTTTTGAAATTAGTTCAGCTTAGAGGTGAGAACCGTATTGTTAATTGAGTTTAAGAATGTATCAATGATCACCGTGTGGTAATTTAATTTGAAGCGCCCATTTCAATCCTTTGCTTTTTTTCTTTAAATGTAAATACTCGTGTCTGGATCGAACAGACAAGGACCCATAAAATGGAGGCAAAGCTCTCTGAATATCTATTCAAGACTCGATCTCGAGATCTACTTCAATGGAGGCAATGATCTCCGTGTGTTAATTGAATTTGCCATATATAGGCAATCGAACCTCCATAATATGCAGCAATGTCTAACTGTTATGAAATGGGCATTTGATGAAATCGAACAGACTCGATTGTTTTTTGAATAGGTGTAACTTGATGAAATCTTATGGATATGATTGATTATGGAGTAGATATAAACACATGGTTTTTTTGAGACTTCCATCAAGTTATATATATACATGATTTTTATTTTGTTCTCACGCTAATAGATTAATGATAGAATTTGGGTTTCAAAAATAGTCAATAAAATAATCAATTACTCACTACAAGATGATGGCTAAATAAAGATTTTAACGTGAACTATATACTTATCCTAATTATCGATGATTTCATATATTTGATAACTTATAACATTGATAATGATGCTCGGGTTTCACAAGACACCGCAAGGAAAAAGGTCTAGTTCGCAAATGGATGTTTCGGATGGAAGTCACTTAACCTGGATTAAGTAGGTTAAATATTTGGTTATGGATATATTATACGAGAATTTGGTGTTTGGTGAATGTTGGTTTTGTATTTGATGGGATTGTTTGGATATAATAGAGGTCATTTCTTTTACTGATTGAAACGATGACACGATTGAATTGTGACTGTTTTGAAAATATATGTCTATATATTTATGTGTTTCAAAATCATATTTTCTCCGTGTTCAAATGAATCTCCACCATCGATTTTTTTGTTTTTGATTTAAATTTATTTTCTTCTTTTGATTTTGCAAACAAATCGATGATGGAGATTTATTTGAAGCACGGAGAAGATGTTCAATAATTGAGATTAAAATATCATTTTTGTATCAATTAAAATGAGAGAAGTATATTTTTAATATCAACCGTTAATCTTTAAATATAACGATTTAGCTATATAACTCATATGTGGCTAGCCGCGAATCTTATTTTTTCTATCATTAATACTTAACACTGATCAACGTATATGGTCGAAAGGATGCACTTGAAAAAAAAATTTGAAATATTGGTCGAAAGGATGCACTTGAAATATTGTGAATGCAAAAGCACAGTACAAAAAGCTTGGTCGTTTTTATATGGCAACAGTGGGACACAGACTTCTTGTTGAAGGAAGTGGATACTTTGACATAACCTTGTAAAGTTACTAATGGGCCTACATATATAATACTCCATGAGAGGCTTGCATTGTAATGAAATTCGAGGCTCCAATTCACAACTGCAAAAGACCTCTATTTTCTCATCGGACATATCAGTATACGCACCTCTGTTTTCTCATCGGACCTCTATAAGTCCGTGATGCTCGTCGTCATCGCAATGTGTTCTAGTCTTAGTAGGATGTTAGTCGCGAACGAATCATTTTAGGTTGTAGAGACAGGTGGTGCATATCACGTCATGATTATGCTTAAGCTCCAGGTTTTTTTCCCTGGAAAAAGAACAAGATGTCAATCTCATACCTAATATTACACGGTTGCCTTCTAACTTCCAGCCACAAGAAAAAGTGCTAGTCACTTTCATTGATTATTTTTTGTTTAAAGAAAGAATAATAAGATTGAGTTTACACCTATTGCGTCGATACAACACAACAGAATGATAGTTCGACCATCCTCCGACAACACTTTAGGGTCCGTTTGACTAAGCTGATCGAAACGGTTTATAGATACTAATAATTGATAGTGATAAGAATTGATTGCAATTTTATAATATTTAGTTTGATGTTTGGTATTTAAAATAAAAAAAATAACATTTAACTCTTTTAAACTTTCGATCTTTTATACTTTATCCCATCAACTTTGAAAATAGATACTTAATCTTTCTAAATATTGAAAAAACCTTGATTTTTTATATGATCCCTGAAAGTATATATTTTCTTGGCATAAAACCCTCCTCGTCGGGGGACATGTGTCTTTTTTCAAAATTAAGAGGAGCAAAATACAAAAGGTCGAAATCAACCTGGGTTGATCTAGTGGTGTTCGACTCAACCTTCTTCTTGAAGGTCTTGGGTTCGAATCCCACTAGCCTCAAAATCCATGTTGGTCACGTCCGTTGACTTTGGTCAAAGCTTTACCTGATGTTGGTGGGGGGCGTCTTATCAGTGTCCGGGGGATTAGTCACGGTGCGCGCAAGCTGGCCTGGCCCGGACACCCTCGTCACCAAAAAAAAATAAAATACAAAAGGTCGAAGTTCAGGAGATTAAATATATTTTTTCCTTTAAAATATCAACTTTAAATTATTTTGTTTGGTTAAGGACACATTCAATTTTTCCCTTAGCTAGAAAATAGTTTCAAATGATTCATGATTTTAAACAAAAAAAAAAATTTGCTTAGAGTTAAATTTAAAAAATATGACAAACACTCCCATAATGTAACAAAAACTCTTAAAGTTAATTTTGATTAGTTTTAAGTTTGCCCAAACAAACCCTTACCGTTTATTTTGATAAATCCCCGATACCAACGTTTGTATCTAAGGCAATCTTAATTTGATACAAGTATCCGATCAACAAAAATTACGTGCATCAATTCACGATTGATTATAACCGATAACTGTAAGCCCTCGACCCATAACGTATTACGCGTATCGGTATCATCAACACCTCAAGCTACAGAACACCAACAGTGCTAGAGTGAACGTATCTTATCGTGAATCACACACGTCCTCCATGATAAGCTAATCTCACCATGCACTCCAACCATATTCTAGTTGTAGCACAGCAACCTATAAACTATAGGCCTCATGTACAACTAGCATTTCCCCCACACACCAAAACAAGATCCAAAAAGTTAGATCTAGTATATGTCAATGAAACTTTGATATGGAAATATGAGTGGGATATATTTCACCACATCATGGGTCTCTTTCTTTTTCTGCTTCATGGATAGCCAAAAAGGGAAAGGAGATACTTGAACTGGTATTTGACCATTGCCACCTAATGGAGATGAAATGGGTCATGTGCTTCCAAGATGTGGCTTTTTCCAACCACGTGCAATAACCACCAACAAATTTTGTCTGTTTTTGATGGTTTTACATTAGTTAATTTGATCATTTAGATGCTATCTTAATCATAAGGATTTAGCTCCTACCATTCGGGCGGTAAGAAAGCTCGTAAAGCTCGAAACTCGACTCAAGCTAGGATAGTTAAAAACTTGTTCAAGTTCGTTCGATTGCTAAATGAATAAAAGACGAACAAAGTTCTCAACTCGATCGTTTAACTAAACGAACGAACTTGAACATACCAATTTTTAGCTCAACTCGAGCTTGGCTCGTTAAGCTCGATAAGGAATCGAACTCGAGCTCGATTCAATTAAGACTCAACAATGACTCGAAATATATATTATTATTATAATAATCTAAATCTGTATGTCTATATCAATTACGGAGTGAGTTTTTTTTTTCAAGATCAAAACGAAATGAGCCCTTAACGAACCGAATTGTTAATGAGATCAAACGAGTCCTAAATGAGCGTGTTTTTAAACAAACCAAAAGAATTGAGGGCTTAACGACCTCGAGCCTAAGCAAAGCAAATAAGTAAATGAGCCGAACTTGAACAACACAAACAACTAAGATAAACGAGTCGAGATCAACTCGATTAGAACTCGACTCGTTCGGTTCGTTTTGTGCCCCTACTTACCACATACAACTGAGGGTGGAGTGGTTCTATATAGTAAGATAATCCTTCTATGATAGTGATGACACCCTCTCATGCGCAATTGCTATTTGGAAACGAGTTTTCCCTGTTTGGAAACTATATGTAAAATGCTATCACCTATAGCTAACGCTTTGCATTGGTTTTTTAAAATTTTATTTTTGTTATTGTTGTTGCAAAGCGCCAACTATTACACCATCTTAGGTTTATTTTGTTTTTTTCCTTTAATTCTTAAAATACAAAAGTTAATATCAATTTTTTATTTGATAATATTTTTTGGCCGCTATCCTAATAAATTCAACTCAATAGTGAAAAAATGATCGGTTCAATTTTTCTATAAATAAGACCAATTATAGATACTTTTTGACAACGAAAAAAATCTTTATTTTTATCGTACTCATAATTGGACTTGTTTTGTAGAGAAAATCAAACTGATCATTTTTTCATTATTGAGTCGAATTAATTTGGATAACGATTCAAAAGTTATGATCAATAAAAAATTAATATTAATTTTTATATTTTAAGAATTTAAAAGAAGAAAAAAAACCTAAGATGCTACAATAGCCACTTTACAACAAAAAATTGAAAAAAAAACACCAGCATAAAACGCTATGGATGGAAGCGCTTTACATGTTAACATAACGCTTTATATATAGTTTCAAATTACAAAAATGCGTTTCCAAATAGATGTTCCCCCTCCCATGGCTCGATGTCACAATAAAAAAAAAAAAAAAAAAAAAACAGCTCTATTTGGGTATAGGGACCATCTTGTGTCATATAATACCCATTGGAGGGTACTGTCATGTTCATTATTGCGGGATTGCCTCATATAAGAAAGGAAAAAATTATACAAAACCCTTTTTCATTTAACTCAATATCACAAAACTCCCCTTAAGTTTCAAACAAGACAACACATCCCCCTTCAGTTTCACAATATGACACAAAACCCCTTTAAGTTTGAAATCGACACAAAAACTCTCCCAATTTTGTGCAAAAGATGAAAAATCCCCTCAAGTTCTAGTAAAAGACAAACACACTACCCACTTTTCTTTGGAAAAGTGCAATATTTTAATGAAAAATGTTAATAAATTTAGAATAAAGAAAGAACTAAAAAATTTTGTTAAAATAAAAATGTGATAAATGTTTTATATTGTTCATAAGAATCATTTTTATTACACATTATAATTTCAACTCACATATTTATTAGGGGAAAGAGGGGTTGTATTGATTCAACCTACAATCTGTAACCCCATTCTCAAATACAAGGTTTTAGAAATAAAAACAATTAAATTAACTATTAAAAGTTTGTTTTTTAAGAAAATTATTCAAACACACAGTTCTGAAAAATTAATTTCAAAAACATCCATACGGAATTTTAGTTCTCAAAATATATAATTTGAACGTTTCTCTTTCCTCTCACAATCTTATCTTCCTCCTCATTCTTCTCCTCCCTGCTCCCATTCTCCCTCTCCGACCTCTCCACCTCCACATCCGCCCTCCTTGGTCTCCGCTCTGCTGTCGTCGGTCGCACCCTCACCCATTGGTATACTTCCGTCGCCTCCGTCGCCCGTCTCCGTGCTCGACAATAATAGACTCAAGTGCATGATAAAGCTCAAACACTCTTCTAATCAGCCAGTCTTCTAAGGTGAGCCATATCCATAAGGATTCTTGCTATAGCCCAGTTCCACTAATCGCGACACATCGTTGCGATCCAATGTTTAATAGGTTCATGGGCTTTTCAAGTGGATTTATATGCGAAATGTGAACAGTGGGGATACAATGAACGTGTTCGACGAAATGCCTTAGAGGAACAATGTTGATCAAATGTTAAATGATTTCGTTGAAAAAATTTTGTGTTTTTTTAGTATTGTTTTCTTCATCATTAGAATATTTTTTTAGTGGAGCATGTGCAAATAAAAATATTTTTTCTCTTCACACGCTCTATTTTTTTTTTAGACGCCCTGTTTCGAAATAGAGCGCCTGAGTAAAGTGACGTCCTGTTTCGAAATAGAGCGCATGAGTAAAGTGACGTCCTTTTTCGAAACATAACGTCTGAATAAAATGACGCCCTGTTTTGAAACATAGCGGCTGAGTAAAGTGACGCCTTGTTTCGAAACATAGCGCCTGAGTTAAGTGACGCTTTGTTCCGACGAGGTGGTCGGATTCCAACGACGTCTCCGACGAAATGACCGGATTACAGTGAGGTCTCAAGCGAGATGGTCGGATTCTGGTAAGGTCTCCGACGAGGTGATCGAATTCCAACGATGATCGGATTTCAGCCAAGATTTCGACGATAGTGGCTGGATTTCGGTTAATAACTCGACGCCGATTGGATGATGGTAGGGGTTGGAGTGGAGATGAGAATAAGGTTAAGGATTTAAATAAGATGAATGAATTATATATCTTTGGAATTTAAATTCCTTGAGTATCTTTTTGATATTTTTTTCAAATTTTTATAATTTTAGATAAAATCCCTTGTTTTTTTTGTTTTGTTTTTTAATCCTTTTTAGAACTTTGTAAATTGGGGTGGAGTTTGTAGGCTGAATCAAATACAACCCCTTTTCCAACTTATTAGTTTTTATGATAAATAAATCACTCCTAAAATAGATTTAGAAGTGTTTATCACATTGTGTACGGTTTTCTATTATGTAAAAATTACTTGTTACGTTATTTTTCAATTTTATTATTTATTTTTTCTTTCAATATTTGAGAATATGTTCAATTTAAAAAGGTGGAGAACCCACATAAATATAATAAATAATTTATTTTTCAAACAATTTTATATGAACAAAAAATAATAAATATGTGAGGTAAAATTATTATATGTAACAAATATAATTTATACAAAATGTGAAAAATATTTACCACATTTTTTTTTGTTTTTTCTTTGTTGAACAAAATTCTCCAATTATCTCTTTATTCCAAACTATTTACGTTTTCATTCAATTATTGTATTTTTCTAAACTTTATATTTGTATTTTTTGTTGTTTTTTATTTTTTTTGGGGGGGGGGGGGGGGGGGGGAACAA